>APFE030758032.1:1382-46770 GCA_000404065.3 Pinus taeda | reverse complement strand
TAGGTAATTTAGATGATTTTGTAATTATTGTATTATAAAAATTACAATTTAAAAATAAAATATCATGTAATAAATTAATAATGATTGATTTGTTATTTTTGTATCTTTCTTTCATGTAATAAATTAATGTTTGATTTGTTATTTTTCTATTTTTTAACACAATTTTCTTGTGACTCTTTTCGGTTGTACTGTGCGTGTGGCACTACTCAGTTCTGCAACTAAAATACACGAATCTTTCTTGCACTTCTGAGCTTTGTCCAAATCTTTACGACTTTAATGAACAATTGATTATCTCTCCTGTTATTTTCCAATTAGTCCAGAAGACTCTGATCTCGTCTCTATTCCATCCGGAATTGCATATTAGACTTGATCCACTTCTTTGTGACTGATCACGCCTTTGTTGCACCACTCTGATATAATCCTCCCTTCAATTAGCTTCGATGTTATACACTTATGCACATTTTCTCGTTCTCGCACGCTCTTCCTCGTGATCTTAAAGCCTGCAATCACATATATTTTCCATACATATATAAACCAATGCTCAACATTCACAATGAATAGAGACTCTCCCTCAGAATACACTCGAAACAAAGTGTTTTTGCATTGTGTACAAATAATTACAAAAGGCCTTTGGCCTGCAAATACATTGTTTTGGCCCTCTTTGGTCTTATAGCCTTTCTCGGCCCTCAAAGCCTCTCTGCTCTATGTACACACACTCTTTCCTATCTCCCCCCTACATGCATTTTGGCTACAAAATATACACAAAAGGGAATTATGGACTAGAATTAATTCAAATCCATAAATTCTTACAAAAATCCCTATCTCTAGATCTCTAGAATCACAAAATCCTCTCATGAATCCAACTAATTCTAAAATCTCTCTAACTCTCCCATTACTCTCGAGATCTTTCTTTTTATAAGAGATCTAATTACATCAATTCCTCACATTAAATCATATATGTACAATTATCTAATAAGCATAGAAAATACAATAAATTAAATAATTCCCCACTTAGGGAACCAACTCCCTTGGTAAATGGAAGACTCCCTAGCCTATTCAAAATACATTTTGACTTTGGGTAAGATGCTTCCGCATCATCTACAAAAATGCTAAAGGGAATATAGGTGCATTTGCAATCCGTGGGTCGTTTTAGAAATCAATACAAGGTCATCAACATATAAAAGAAGCGTTATCACAAACTCCCCCAATAGAAAACCATCTTCACCTTGTAGATTTAGCCATGCTTCCAGTTTATTAATATATAAACTAAAAAGAGTAGGAGATAAAGGAAAACCTTTCTTGACTCCAATGTCACTTTTAAAGCTTTTTGAAATGCTTGTTGAAGTTATAATTTTGACTTTCACCTCTTCGTAGATCCTATGGACAACAACTCTATAATGCAAAGGAATTTCAAGTTCTTCCATTCTACATCGCTAGTTATCTCTAGAGACCATGTCAAATGCCTTTTTGAAGTCAACAAAACAACAAAATACTTCTTCATCCACCCCCAAATGTCACATCTCCCTATAACTCATAAATAAATAAATAATTTACTTTCTACCATAGTTCTAAATGCACTTACCACAAATATTATATAGATTTCCGTATACAATCATAACTCTAATTAATACACAGTACTAATGTTCATATGATTCAATATATATTTACAATCAAACTGGCAATTTTGATTTGCATTGTACATAAATTGTATCACAGGATTTATGGTGTTATTAATGTCTATGCTCTGTCGCTGAGTTGTGGCGGAAGTAGGCCTCAACTACCTCGTCGGCTTCCCTCTAGCTGTCCCTCTTGCCTCGTTCTCCTTGTTGAATCGACGATGTACAAGACTTGGAGCTGATCCAATGAAAGATGGGTCTTTTGGAAACTTTCTTTAGGAAATTCGATGGACTTTCATTTCATTTATCACGAGCTACGATACCAGGGCTTCGTTCCTGGAGGGTTTGTGCAGTGTTGAGAATGTCATGGCATCTGTAATGGCTCTTGAAACAGGTGGTTACACTACCCATGCATGACCCTTATCAGGTAATTCTAAAATGAATTAGCAATTTCCTTTGGTTTTTTAAGATTACAGTTTAAATATTTCTCCTTACGTTTCGCTGAAATTGAAATGCAGGCTTTGTTGGTGAGGTCTTAGCGTTCCATGGAAGCCCCGAAGTAGTTTGCATTGGTCCTTCCACTATCCTCCTGCTCAAGTCTTTCAAAGGTTTTCGAGTATGTTGTAGTTTAGCCGCAGTCTGCTAATGATCGAGTAGAGAGACCGAATGTTCCTTAGATGAGAAACTCTTGGAAGGTTTAGAGTATTAGCTATGGTGTTTAATCATACATAGGAGGAATTTGTATTTAAGTTTTTTCTGGACAAAAGGGATTTGCCCGTGGAAACTCGCTGTTGCGGTTGTATTTAAATTGTATTTATTTTCTGTTTTAAGGGAATGCACATATCCTCTATTTCTGGTAAACGATATGGATTCTAGGTTTATTCGACAACTCTTAGGGTTACACTGGAAGGTCCCGAAATCCTTTTCCACGACTCTCTAAAGTGTATTGTTGTTTTGGAGCTTCTTTGTCTTTATAATATATGCATACCATAGTTTTCTCATGGCTGGGTCATTTGATGTATGTTTCTATTGGACTTAGCTCTGTCATTTGTTATACAACGCTTTCATTTGATAACCCTCAGCTCCAGCATCTCTCTGGTTACCAGATCATGATGCGTGCGAGCTTTTATGCAATGAATCAAACACTGTTTTTCAATATATGGGTAATCTATGCCTCATACAGTTTCCTGGTTTATGATATTGTCCAGTTCTTTCTCTATGATGTATTTCTAGATTTGTTGGTTTGTAAGCCGCTAATCTTCTATTAGCGTTTTACATATGTTTAAGATTGTCATTTACGGAAATGTGGGCCTAGTACTTGGATTCTTGCCCTGGGTTTGTGGGCGTATTGGGTCTTAAGGGTTCGGTGATGACTTTCTTGGTTATTGTCGACATTTCTATATTGTCATTACTTCTTTAATTTCTTTAGGGTTTTATAGTTCAGCGCTGCCATATAACTTTAGGGTCTTTTGCCAGCATTATGAAATGTAAATATAAAATGTTTTACAGTGATTTCCAAATTAATAATTAGAACATGCCTTCGCTGATTTTAAATCTATAATTATTATAAAATCTCGGCTCTAGCAAGTAAATAGTACATACTTCTTTCTTGTGGAGAAATAAACTTAGTTCTTTTCTGATATTAATAATTTATAGTTTTATTCTTTTCTTTCGAAACTTGTTTTCTTGAGTCTGTACTTATGTTCTCAAATCTACATTTGAACTAGGAATATCTACTTCTATTTTTAAGATATTACTGTACAATATTAATTTTTTAAGTGTTATTTACAACATTTTCCACATCTGAATATTTTATTCTACCATCTCATTTAAAAACAAAAAACAAAAAAATTCTCTAGGTTGTTTTACTTACCTGTAAGTTGTAATAAAGGAAAAATCAATTGTTGAAGTCACCTCTATCATTTACAGATTTCAATCCTCCCAATCATGAGACTTGTCGTTAGGTCCAAGTCTCCCCTTGAGCTTGCTCACAAGACCAATGTCTTCTTGCAAGACTTCGCACACAGTGCCACAACTATCTAATCACCACCAGACTTAGCTTCTTTGCCCATCTGACCTTTCAACATGGATTCTCTCCCTTTCTCCTATGTTACTCTTAGGTTTCCAAGTGCCCCTTTGAGTCCTTTCCTTGGAGAATTCATACTCAGGGAGGTAGTTAGGGTTAGGTAATTGCCTATCCTAACTTTCTTGATATGAAAAGTTACAAGATTTGTTAACGCTCCAAAAATAGTTTTTCTCTTTATAATTATCAAGTTTAAATACTTAATTCAAACAATAACCATAATATCTAGTTTTGTTTTTACTGCGGTAAAATAAAATATTTACAGTTTTCTGGGGACATCACATCAAACCTTTTCAATAATGTGTCTGAGCATGATACCATGATCCACTATAGAATGCTTTGGCCTAAAACTCGCTTGCCCTTTTTTCCTCTTTTCTTTTACTTATGTCCACATACTAATTCTATTTTCAACCATGCTGCCAAAAAGATTTGCAAACAAAGGATTGATCATAATGGTTATATAGTTGGGGTCCACTTCTAAGCGGTTAGGAGAAAGGCCAACTCTATGGTTGACCGGTTGGAAAACAAAGGAATGATTGGAAACAACATGTTAACCTCCCATGCATGGCATGAATTAACTAATGACCCTCTTGGTTAGGAGTGTGAAGAGATCCATCAAAAGGACAGAGAAAATTATAGTAATAATGAGACTCCAAACCATCCTAGCGGCTCAGAGATCATCGCTAACAAATTCGTACGAAATATTTGAAGGTTGTGCAATGAACTCCATCACTCACACCACACATAATGATATTCTTAATGCACATTTTATCCCTCGAATGACCATGTATTACAATCGTCGCCATTCCCATTCCCCCACGAGTATGATGGATTGTTCCATCCCCAGGGTTGATATCGTCATACAAGCCAACCTCTCATGCATTTATGTTATCATTACTCTCCTCGACCTTCTCAATCCCTGGAGACATTACGATAACCCCCTCCCAATTCCGCCCTACTTGTTACCCTCAGCGTCCCAAGCATCTTTGTCTGCTCCCGAAACACGGACTAATGGTGCCAAAGAGACATGAAGCTGAGAACCAGGGATGAAACTATAGCCCATCAAGCTGCACTTAATTTCCACAACATCATTCCTCAACGAATTCAAGAGCACATCAACCATTTAGAAGATCAACCTACGAAAATTAGGTAGAATACTAACACCGAGGAGGTGGATGAGGACTTCTAGTGGATTCCGAACCCTGGATTCACCAAAGCCAGAGAAAATATTTTCAGTTGTGCTATTGAAATCATCTAGACAATGAAAACAATCATGGGTCTGGCTATTCAAGAGAATATCCAGGCCATACAGGCTTTGGAGAAAAAACTAGACATACTAGATGATAAATTCATTGTTTTTGTTAAAACGATTCACCACAGGAAATTTGTAACCAAAGACTCGCCGCACTATGAGCTTCTCACGTGGCGAGCAATGATGAATTCAATAGGGAAATATAACACACCCCCCAACCTCGAGAAGATGGAGCAAGGAGGTGTCTCGGTCGACCATGTGAAGATTAATGGTGTTCCTAGTGGAGATTTGCTAGAGAAGCCCATTGCGGTCGAAGAAGTTCAGCTAAGTCCATGTTCTAGAATTTTTGTCTCGTTTTTTGTTTATTGGCCCGGTGAACCTGTCAATTGAAATATTTGGTTCAGGGTTTCAAGAGTCAGCCGAATAATGGTCTCTCAGGAAGCTCCTTCAAGGAGTGTTTTGCCTTAAATTTTGTACATAATGCTAATAATAATGTCAGTAGGGTGAGATGTATCAGATCATATAGACCTTCTAAGGACAAAACCTTTTGTATATGGTTGGGCTATCAATCAAGCTGACCCATGGTCATTATCTCTGTATGTTTTCCTGAATTTGTGAGCATAATATAAATTCTATCTTACAAAAAAACTGGTTTTATGGTTGGAACTATTATTAATGTCTCTACTCTTAAAAAGGGGTATTTCTAGGCTAGTTGTCCAGTCTCTTGGGAATCCTTTTCGAATGATGTTGTTGAATATTTCCATGATGTGCAACTTAAGAATACTCATTCCCCATTTTAGATACTCTACTTGAAGTTCAACCAAGTCCTTTGCCTTTAATATTTTCAGATTCTTAATTCCAATCTCCACCTCTTGTAACGTGAAAAGCTTTTTAATTGTGTTGAACTTAGTGGGAGGCACAACTTCTGATTCTTTCTCATAGAGTTGTCTTGCATAGTCAAACAATTGATTGGCTGTAATATTATTTTCGATTTTCTTCTTCCTTGGTTGAAGTTTCTGCTAAAAAAGATTTTGGTATTCTTGCCTAGATATATTAACACTTCTTGCCTTGTTTGCATGAAGTTATCTTTTTTCCTTTTTAAGATCTACTTATATAACTTTGCAGTGATCTTCTCCTTGCTTGCAGTTTCCAAGGTTCTTCCTTCCATTTTTCATTCCTCATCAAACCAAGCATTTACAAGAAAACAATTTGATTATAAGTTCCTATTTTTTGCTCTTTTGCACTTCCCAAGTGCACTTTCAATTATATTATTAACTAATTATTGTTGAAGCTTTGGGAATCAATTTTCTCCTGCTGAATTGATCTCTCTAACATTGTCTTGAAGATAATACAATTTTCTTGTGTTATTGGAATTTCCCCCCTTGATAGTGATTGTCGAGAACAATGAGTTTTCTTCCTATGAAAGGAGAGATTTGATCCCTTAGGACGCTTAGTAAATACGAAATTAAAATGGATCTAGGCTAGTTAAAATTGAAATTAATAATAATAATAATAATAATAATATAATTTTAAGATTAAGAATAAAATTAAATATTAAATTGTTGTAGAAAACTTTTAAATTGTAAAAATAATATTTTTTCATATAAAAAATTTGACTCTTAAAATTATAAAAATGTATATATTTTATTCTCTTCCAATTCAAACCATTAAAATTAAAAGTGATAATTTTTTTATTATTAAATCCACTTTATACCTAGCACATCACAAAACTCAAAAATATATTAAAAACTTATTATTTATTTTTAAATTAAAATTTTCAAAAATAATATATATAAAAAATTTATAAGAGTTATATACATTTATACCATGTGAAAACATCTCTCTCATTATGGGATGTAAACGCCTGACCAAGGAGGGAAAAAATCAATCCTTTTAAATTTTAAAGGCTCGATTTTTAAATAAATTTTATTATATTTAAATTAATATTATAATAGTAATAATAATAAGCTAACTTAAAATAACGATTAAATTAAATATTAACCTGTTGTATACAAAATTTTTGTCTCTTAAAAATGATTTTGTTTTATAAAAAAAAAATCTTTAAAATCGATTAAAAGTGTATATATTTATCATTTTCTAATTATATTATATATATATTATATATATATATATATATATATATTCTTAATTATAAATCTCTTTTATATATAACATGAAATAAAATTCAAAAAATTTATTATCTATTTTACATTAAAGTTTTTAAAGAAAAAATGTGGTGTAGAAAGATTTAGCAGTTAAAAGAAAATTAAGATATTATAAAGAGGTTATCAACCATACCTTAGAAGATCAAAAATATCTCTTTGTTTTAACTAGCTCAAAGAAGAAAATTGATATAGCCAAAATTAAAACGAACTCTCATGAGCTCCATAGTGAAATCGGTCGTTGGGCAATTCCTAAAACACCATGGATGGAAAGGTTCTGCCATCTCTGTGAGAATACGAACATCGAGGATGAAAATCACTTCCTCTTAGAGTGCCCCCCTACAACCACATTAGGTATCAGTTTCAAGATCTTTGTTGCAATACTGACCTTCCTAGCTTTTTATATTGTCAAAATTACAGTGAGCTCGGGAGGCTTCTCTCCAAGCTTTTTGAGCATAGGAATAAAATCTTAAATCAAACTAAATAATTTGTTTCTTTAGGTCTGATAGACCAAAGTTTGGTCTCAGTGGACATTAACCACCATCATCATCATTATAAAAAAATTATGAGAGTTGAAATCATTTATACATATACATAGATGTCATTCCTTATAAAGTGCTATTTATATTTACATGTAATAATGTCATAGAAAATATATATGATAAATATTATACTTATTGAACCTTATTATTATTAGATAACCCATTTCAATTAATGAAATAGGTGTTTTATGTGTTAATTGGTATGGGTTAATTAGGAGTGCTTTATTATTAATTGGTAATGAGTTTTTAATCATATTTAGGTAAAATTTTATTTTATAGAACCATTTTTAATATAATTATTCAATCAAGATTAATTTATAATTTTTATTGTTAAATTAATATTAATAAATATTTTTATAAAAAAAAATAAATAATTTAAATAATATGGTAATTACATAAAATATTTTTAAATAATTATTATATTATAAAAAAAATAATTTAAAAAAAATATCATATAATAAATTAATGATTGATTTATTATCTTTCTATCTTATTATTAAATATTACACAATTTTTATTTAATAAAAAATAAAAAATAATTAAATTATTATCGAATAGTTATTAATTATCATATTCATTCTCATACATAAGCAAAAGCTTACACATCTTTGCATTAGAGTTTGGATCATGTTGCGGCACTATTCAAAGCCAGGGAGGTCGATGGGTTAATGCTATGACTATTCACAAAAATTCTCTGCTTTTCCTCACCCTTGGCCTGTACACAAGGCATTAAAAGTCTCGTCGGAACAAACAACATTAGAGATTTATATGAAGACTTGCTCAACATATCATAAACATTAAAATAATTGTTAGTGCAACTCATTTTGGTGTGAATTTCCGCAAAAGGCCCTGTCTAATGGCCAGGGAATTTGGTACCTCATTACATTAAAGCTTTGCAATAATTGCCGATGCAACTCGTTCACTGTCGATTTCTGCAAAAGGCCCTGTCTGCCAATTGGGGCATTTGGTAGAAAGCTTTGCAATACATTAGGGCTAATTCATTTTAGGTCTACCCATTTGTGGGTTTTGTTGAAGTTGCACGTGAACAATAGGCATTTTTAATAGTAAGTATAGTTTCAATGATGGTAATAGGGTCGGTAGGATGCATCTGTGCAGAGTTGTGGTAGGAAGTTCAGAGTTAAATATCTAGTGGAAATTTTTAGTAGAAAGTATAGTTTTAATGATTGGTAATAGGGTTGGTAGGACGCGTCCTCACATATTTGTGGTAGGAAAGTTAAAAGTTGAACATCTATTGGAAAATTTTAATAGTAAGTATAGTTTCAATGATTGGTAATAGGGTTGGTAGGATGCATTCTCGTGGTAGGAAAGTTGAACGTTGAACATTTGGTAGAAATTTTTAATAGTAAGTATAGTAATACGGTTGGTAGGATGTAACATCATGTAGTTGTGGTAAGAAAGTTGAAAGTTGAACATCTAGTGTAAATTTTTAATAGTAAGTATAGTTTCAATGATTGGTAATAGGGTTGGTAGGATGCATCCTTGATAGTAATACGGTTGGTAGGATGTAACATCACGTAGTTGTGGTAAGAAAGTTGAAAGTTGAACATCTAGTGTAAATTTTTAATAGTAAGTATAGTTTCAATGATTGGTAATAGGGTTGGTAGGATGCATCCTTGTGGTAGAAAAGTTGAAAGTTGAAAGTTGAACATCCAGTGGAAATTTTTAATAGTAAGTATAGTTTCAATGATTGGTAAGCATCCTTGTGGTAGAAAAGTTGAAAGTTGAAAGTTGAACATCCAGTGGAAATTTTTAATAGTAAGTATAGTTTCAATGATTGGTAATAATTTTTAATAGTAAGTATAGTTTTAATGATTGGTAATAGAGTTCCACTGCTAATTCTATGAAGGCATACATATGCTAATTCTATGAAGGCATACATATTCTACCCCTCTGGTTTTGAACCTATGACTTTGTAGGGGAAAACACATGCTCTTAACCATTAGGCCCACTCAAGTTATTTAATTTGCTGACACATGTATTAGATTGAAAAACACTTGTTTAATTTGTTAACACATGTTTTAGATTGAGGAATATTTACAAGTTGTTGTGGAAATTGCGAGACATGTGCTTGGATAGTTGTTTCCTCATGTGCAATCCTAATCATATATTTTTAATGTCATTGGTTCAACAAACTAATCGATGACATGTAATTGATGACCTCAAAATTGACTAATAAGTTAATTGAAAAATGGAGATAAAAAAAATAACGTTATTAAGTTTATATTGTTCCTTAATATAGTTAAAATTTGCCATACAATTCCAAAATAGATATATGTTCATTAACAATAAGTAATTATTGTAAACATATCTTAATGTTGCAAAGAAATATTGTACTACTCTTACTTGATGCATATCTTTCAATGACACCCTCTCTTTTCAAGCCACACACATCAAGAAAAGTAAAGTGTAGACCAATAAGCATACAGTGGGAGGGAGTGGCAAGGGATAAGAGTGTTTAAAGGTAGACCAATAAAGAGCACACTAATGTGACAAAATGTTGTACTACAAGATGTGATTCATAAAGCAAAACAGATTAAGAAGATGTGGAAGTTGTAGAAGAGTCACATATAAAGTAGCATAAGTGCTTCCTTTGATCACTTATCTGCTACACTCACTCCATTTGGTCACGTTGATCCACATTACATAGATTGCACACTAGCATAGGTGAACCAATTTTGATTGCTGAAATTCTTTATGAGTTTAATTAGGCCACAATTTCTTCGGGATGGCTAATTTCTCTTTGGAATCTTTATGAGTTTTAATAGGCCTTGTTTAATTAGGTTATAATTTTTGAAGGATGGTGAATTTTTAGCGAAATCATTCAAGAAATCTGATGATGGGAGTGTTTAAATCATTTTTTATAGAGGAATTGGATTTAGCACCATCTAAAACTTCTAGTATTCAAAATCCTGAAACTAAGAGCTAAAAAAAAAAAAAAAAAAAAAATACAAACAACAACAAAACAAAACAAAAAAACAACCACTAAATTTTCTCAAAATCATACCAAATTTTCTATTGTTTTCAAAACTAAATTGTAACTTAGTTTATACTACACGGTTTTAATACTCTTCAAGTTGAATCCATGAAATCCGAGATTCATAACCTAACTGGATTGTAGAAATCTAATTGGTCAGCCCAATGCTAGGCATTAGACGGTTGAAGGTGGAAATAACTCGAAGGCATAAAAGCGTAAGCTTAAGTCGAAAACTGTCCATGAAGTCTAATTCACGTGCTTATAAAAACTTGACAGTGATAAGCTGCTTCGCAGCTTCCTTGTTAAACATACGGTAAATTTGTTCAACAAGATTGTTCCAAAGTAGGAAAGAATATTGTATGGGTTCTTTTCATATGTTATGTGGGAAAAAAAAAAAGATATTTATGAAATTTTAAATTAGATATTAAAGAATATTAGTAAGTAAACGTAGGTATTAATAATATTTTATAATTATATATAATAAGAAATATTAGTGTAATATATTGGAAAAGTGATATACATATTAAGTATATAATAATAATAATAATTTATTATTAATAAGAAGGGTGGGGTAAGGTAATTTTTTGTCTCAAAAGAATTTTAGATGGCAAGTTCTCTTGGAAGTCAGGTGTCATGACCAATAATCTCACTCAAGCTTATGCCCATTACCAAAGCATACCCATATCCTGCTCTCTTCTTCCTTCCCCCCTCATTGTCTTTGGAGATTCTTTAATCCTCATTCATCATATGCAAAAAAAGACCCATGCAAAGGATCTCCAAATGGAAGCTATCATCTCCATAATCAAAGACTTCTTTGCTTTGATGGAGTGTCACATTGAGTGGTTTCATATTCAAAGAGACAACAACAACTTCACAGACATTCGAGCCAACATGACCATCCACCTTGAAGCAAAAGGGGAATTTCTTTTTAATACCCAACATGGTAATGTATTAATTCCATGACATGATTAGAATGAAAAATGACACCCTCAAAGGATCCATCGAAAGGTAGCGATTCATATTTAGTTAGCATGAGAGGCACACCTCACTATTCACTCCCACTCCCTTAGAACTCATGTCGTTCCTCCACTCAATCATGGGAAATAAACCCCCTTTTCTTATCACATGCAATACGTGTGGGATATCTCCCATTGTTGTCCCCCAACAAAGCTCAATTGTCGTGCAAGCTAACGGTTCTTTGTTCTTCTTCAATCAGGTATCGACTTCTTTGACTTTGGCATAGATTGAGCTTCATATCCCAATTCACTATGCACTCTCATTTTTGTCTTGGTTGCTTTGGTTAGAAACAATGGATTTCAATGAACTATGGTATACTCATTCTCAACTTTGGCGACACAGTGATGTCATGTAAGAAATCCAATGAGAAACACTTCAATTAATCAAAGGATCGAGGCTTGATGGGCCTCCAAATTATTTATCTTTATGACCCATTCTATGTCTACATTCCATACATTATTTCCCATAAGCCATAACCTTCAAGGAAAATCCATCCTTTTATATGACTAATGTTTCTATAATTATATATATTTAATTTAATTGAAGTTGAAATGTGACATATTCTTGATCTTAAAGTGAATATTTTTTTTTATAATTGCATATGTTACAAATATGAAGGCTAATGTGATCCCCAAGGTGTAAGTGCAAGGAATTAATGAAGAAGACAAGATTGATCTCCCCCGATCATTGCTCCAGGAAAACTTGAATACTTTTTAGATTTTTAAGGGATTATGTCCCTTCACCTTCTCTAGATGACTATAGTAATCCCACAAAATACGATGCATGATTTTAGGGATTTTGGGAAAATTTTCATCAACCAAGGGATTGATTGAACTTAGATAGGATTCTTTTTGAAGTATAATTTCGAATTTGGAAGTAATACAAACTTTTGGTTCAAGTTTCTTGCTTAAAATAGTGTCTTTATCTTCAAGGATTCACCCCATTTCTTGATTCATGGTTTGAGCCTACTTTGGACATGCAATGGAGGTTGAATTTCCCTACCTATGAATTGAATGGAAGTTGATTTAGTTTCTTCTAGGAGACGTGATTTTATTTCGACAATTCATGTACTTTCATTTTCAACATCCATTTCCCTTATTTGTTTTGCTTTATAATTTTGTAAATATAAGAGTTTTCTTTATGGTTGTCATTAGAATAGTCTGCTTTATGATTTATTATTTCTTGCAATTAGAATAGTTTAATTAATGCAATTTACTTTCTATTCATTTCCTTTATGCACATTTACTCTATTGCATCTTTCATTTCTTGTTATTAGAGTAGTTTTCTTTCAATTTGTAGCTTTCTTTGCAATAGAATCAACATTTTCTTAATGTTCATTTCCTTGCTTAGTTCTTACAATCTTAGAATTAGCATGTTTCTTTTTTGAAATATAGTTGTTTCAATGTAGTTTACACATACAATGCACAATACCTCATAAGCTAGTATGGACCCTACATTGACATTTAAATTGAGGAATTCAACATTATTGTTGCAATTCTTTGGCCCATCAATTTTTGGCAGTATGTCTAGGGAGGTGCTTAAAACTGCGTTGAGATGGACTCTCTTATATTGGAATTTGCATTGCTTTTAATATATTTCTTGCAAAATACTTTTTGAAAACAAAAAATGAAGATTGCTCCTAAAGGAAGATGCAATACCCTCAACACTTCTATGGTAAAAGAGATGCACTAAAAATCATATATCTTCAACCTAGGGATGTCAAAATATCAATATCACTCACCTACAGGTATATCTCCTACATCCTTGAATTTTTGTGAAAAAAAACTAGGATGAAATTGCTAAAAATACATTCAGGACAATCATCTTTTGAAGGGGAAAATGGAGAGATTTAAAAAGTATGTTTCTATAAAATATAGATCTCTAAGCATAGTTTGCAATGCAATTGAAATCACTCTTTCAACATTGTATGAACATATTACACCAAAAATAGTGATTGCTTGTCTAAAACTCTACACCATTCCAGTTTTTCATGTTGACTATCACATATTTGACATGTCAATTGAAGGAATTATATACGAATATAACTTTTTCTCCTACTAGAATCATGTTAATCAAATATCAAATGAAAATTGTATGTTAAAATATGTAACTATCGGTAGAAACTATAAAATGTAAATAGTTCTCGTACATAGGTTGCCTATTAGAAGACTTGACATACCAACCATGCACTTTAAAACCCTATTTCTAATGTATATCTCCCTTTAAATACACTTCCTAATTCCTTTTGAATCACTTCAATTCAATATCAAATGAAAAAGTTATCATTGAAACAATGTTGGGTAGTTTAGGTTAGATATCACTCCTCAACATGCTAAAATGAAAACTATTTCATGAATCCTTTTCAAATCTATTTCATTTGCATTATTTATGAGTATTTATGTTCATTAAAACAAGAGAGTCATTATATTATATATATATATATATATATATATTATAATATATATATACTATATTATATATATATATATATATATATATAATATAATATAATATATATAAATTCCATATCGTCTCACCATTCATTTCAGGAAAAAGTGCATACTTTGCTACCTTTGTACAAATTTCTAAGGGTCAACTAGGTGATTTAAAGAGTTGTGTGAAGAGGGTAAAGCACCAAAAGGTTTAAGAAGTGATGGAAGGAGAAATGGTTCCATGGCACAAGTACATATCCAATAAATCACAAGGACTACCATAATTAAAGAAAAATGAAGACAACCACTGCCTTTAGTGCAAAAACTATGGAACATCTCAAGAGGAAAAAGAGAAAAAAAAGATGAATAAAAGTTCCCATAATGAAAACCTCCTTGAGGCATCTAGGATAGGCCTCTACCTGAAAATATATTTGAGGAAAGTCTATGCCTATAGGAAAAAAGGAGAGAAAAAATAATTCCTCATGGTGAAAACCTATCTGAGATACCATGAAGAAAAGCATTGGTGAAAACCAACAATGGGCTTAGTAATTTGAGAAGAAGGAAAAAGAGAAAAATAAAAATGAAAGAAAAAAATAGAAAATTTTAAATCAAGTGTTTTTAGCTATGTAGCAACTCAATCATTCCCGGTAAATGAAAAAAAGAACAAAATCAACATAAAAGTTTACAGGAGATTTCTGTATTTTTTTATCCTCACATGTTCTACTCAATCACGTATTTTTCATTCTTGATTCTCCTTAAATACCACTATCTACCATTCCCATCACCTACCATCCTTCTCCATCCCTTCTCATCATAAATTTGGTGGAAAAAAATAGAATGCACAAGTTTCTATAGGAAACCTATAAGTTTCTACATGAAACCTCCATACTACTACCAAAGGCACAATGAATAGATTTTTTCATCAGAATGACTTCATTATTCATTATGGGATATCATCATGACCTAAGGAATACTAAACAAAGGAAAGACACCCCTTTCGAGATGCTATAAGATCCCCTCCAACCTATAGGAATCTCCATGAATCTATATTTCAACCCAAATTGTGACAACAACATTGCATCCAACCTTTTATGAGCTCTCCAATGCCAAAAACAGATATTGAGAATCACTTTAACACATATATGAATGGTTTAAAGTTTGCATGTCAACCGAAGGAAACCTTTAGTTATTCCATTAAGTGAAATTCAAGCTCGATATTTGATTGTAGAAACTATAGGAGAGCAATTGTGCCAATTGTTGAATATGGGCATCAATTATCCACTTGAATGTGGCTATCTAAAGTTTTGATTGATACATTTGGCAACTAGAAAGATAACTAATAGATTATAAATATCGTATTAATTGACAAAGCACCAAATGCATGGGTCTATTTAGTTTGTTGAGGTGACTTAATGAGAACCCAAGTTGGAAGCACTTGTAAAATTTTATCAACAATAGATAAAATGGTGGTTGGAAATTGTGTGGCCATAAAAGGGTCTCTGAGTTTGCAATAATTTTTTACCAAGAAAAACTTTTTAGGCCTAATAGAGCAAGGAAATGGTGAAAACCATAAATGACACCATGGCCTTGTGAAAAAGGGAAAAAGAAAAGAAAACAAGAAAAACATGTTTTTGTTGTCTTCTTGAATGCAGGTACCCCCATGAAGAACCTACAACCAAAAGGGAATAACAAATATTAGTACCAGGAAAAAATATCACACCTCACGAAATCATGCAAAGGCTCACCAATAGGCTCGGTACTTCAACATTTTCTTTACTTCCATTTTCATTTCACATATTCCATTGCACAAATAACCAGTCCATAACACACACTAGATCTTACTAAGATACCACCATACTATCTTACCATACTCATTCATCATAATTCTTATTCATCTGACCCTTTTCCACCTCTTTTCTACCATTTTATACAGTTGTTGCAAAATTTGGTGGCCATCTATAAGGTTACCTATAGAATTCCTATATTTCTATGGGAAACCTTCAAAAATCATAAAAATCTACAAATAGATATATTTATTTCTATACCTACAGACTATAAACAAAGCATCATTATTACACCATTCAGACATAGCAAAAATAAAATTCTAATTTACAACACTTCTACAAGATCCCCTATATTTCTATAGGATCCTTTGCAATAAGTAAAACACCAAAACAATAGGGTTAGACTACAGCGATAAACAACAACAATTATTCCAAACTTATTGACTCCAAATCAATTCGGCGTATGCAACTTTCTTTGCTTCTTTAGAAATTATTGTAAACAAATTCCCATATATGACCATAGATGGATACTTTCAAAATATACCATCAAGGTCAAATCCTTGGATATGTTTTGCTTCAATCAATTTAAAGAATACAATGAATCAAAAAAATTTGCTAGATGAGCAGAATTTTATACAATAATGTCCCCAATGGTAAATGGTAAAGAAATGATCTTCTTAAATTATTATTTATTTCAAATAGAGTAAACCATGGGTGGTACTTTCTGCAAATTTCAACAACAAAATATCTATTGAGCACAAACCTAGGAAACAAGAAGGGTTTATATTGAAATCCATATATTTTGACCAAGGTATGGTATTCCCTCTCTTCATTTATTCCCTTTCATAATAAGAAATCTCATGATTCGGTAGAAATTCTTTGAGGCTCTTGCCCAATTAACATGTAATTGACCTCTTTAACAAATACAACTTGAATTTGATAAAAAATAAATGGAGCCTTATGCTTCTATAACACAAGTTACCATAATTGCATTGGCTTCACATTTGGATTCACATTTATTTTATGTTGTAGTACGTGAAAATCATGGCACGGGACAAGATTCATTACTAGATAGGCAGTCAGAAAAAATCTTTGAGCCTTGAAAAAATTCACTAGCTAAAAGGAAACGCCATTAGAGATGACCTCCTCTTAGTCGAAGATGGCATATCTTTTGAAATACTAATATAATACATATAAAAATAACCTAGGAACTATCATTGTTATTTACCATCCCATTAGCCTCGCGAACAACCAAGAGAATTATCTATATGGATCCAAAAATATAGAAATGTACATTAAATTAATATTGGGTCAGAATAGTGTTGAGTGTGGCAAAAATTCTTGGATGATATTTATCTTGCTACCTTGAGAGTCAAGAAAAAATTCGGCTTCAGATAATTTGAGCTACCTGGTGGGCTCTGAAACTACAATATTTTCTTGAAGACCTTGGGAGTTAGAGGAATTGGACTCTTTTTATTCTGAACTTGATAGTATTGGTCTTAAGGTCTAAATTTCTAGCATAAAGATAAACTACTTCTTTACATTCAAACAATTTAGGAACACATGCAACATTTGCTAGCCCCATGGTCCCATTTGTTTTTGGTTTTCCTTTCTTCAAGGGCTAAATTCAAATACCAATTGTATGCTATGGACTAGAAAAATACCTTGTCGAGTAAGGCGAGTGAATTAACTGTATCAAAAACAAAACGCCTCCTTCTCTCTAGCCACCATTTGTTCAATGTGCTTAGAAATATATGATAAATTAATAAATCTTTAGTGGAGTTTAGCTATTAAATCCTCTTTCTTTGGTACAATCAATAGGATGTTACTATATTTCATACCAATCTCGTTGGGAAATGTGAAACAATAATGTGAATTTAATTCTTATGGCCACTCCCTTCATGTGGTGATGGGGAGTAATTTTTGTAGTACAATATTAATAACCTAAAGAGCTTTCACATTGTAACACACCAAGCACTTCCTTTACCTCGAGGATTGAACTCCTTTAAATGGGATGTTAATTAACCTTGATATGAGAAAATGGCAGTTTTACTTAAAGTCTTGAAGTAAAGCTAGTGAAGTTTCCTTTTGATGTGTCACATACATAGAACTGTCATGCATAGGAATCAACGTATGCAAAGGAATGGGTGTGTGGAAGGCTAGAATGTGTGAGAGTGAAGGATGTGCGGAGGTAAGATGTGTGAAGGTATAGATGTTCAGGGAAAGTAATATGTGGGGTGGGGGGGTTCATATGCAATAAAGTCTTCCATGCATTAGATTTTTGGCTAAGTATTGAATGTGAGGAAGATGTGTGCGAAGGAAAATTGATACAAAGAGATAACTTGTGCAGGTTTCCTCTCCATAGACCCATGAGAAAATGACTAAGTATAGAGCTTGGTTGTAATGCATAGAATTTGGATCAACATTTAACTCCTGCTATGGATAATGACCCCCCTTGCGGGCTACTAAGAACCCACAACATGACCAGTAGCCTATTCCATTGGGTTATGGAGTCAAAATATACAAGCGAATGAATCTAGATAAGGGTGGGATAAGTATAAGAATATACACTTCTATATATAGGAAAATGTTTGAAGACCCTTTAGGAAAACAAATTTTTGATATGTTTCACGTTGACAGATGATATCAACAATTTAACATCCATGATTTCCCTTTAAAAGATATGAATTGAAACCATTGGTTGTTTCAATGATGTATGGTCTAATGCATAAAAATTCAAATTACTATGCATTGAAGGTTCTCCTTGGCTTTATTCCACAATAGAACTAGTTGTCTTGTTCAAAAAGAATTTCTTGTTGCTCTCTTATTGAAATTTCTAGTTAAAACCTATTTTCTACTCTAAATCTTCCTTAAACCCTACTCCCTTTGTTCTTCTAATTGAGTTAGTCGCTGAAGTGTAACTTGAGTAGGTGTGATTCCATCTTCATCATGCGTTTGCTATGCTATGGTGAGTGAATTAATTTTCACATGCATATTTATCTTAACATCCTTTCCATATAATAAATGAAATGGTGTTTGGCCGATGCTTACTTTTGGACTAACTATGCAAGACCATAAAGCTTTTAGAAATGTTTTATGTTAATTCTCCTAATTATTTACTACAATTTTCTTTATAATATTAATCAAAATTGTGTTTGTAGATTCTGCCAAATCATTGCCTCATGGATAATAATTGGAAGCTTTAATTGTGATTATCCCATAATTTCCACATAATTTTGTAAATTTAGATACAATAAATACGATAGTTCTATTATTAGTGATAATTTTTTTTGGAACACCAAATCTTGTGGGGATGCTTTCTTCTAGAAATTGTATCAAGTTTTCTATTTTAGCTTGCTTTAAGGCCACCACTTCTATCCACTTGGTGAATTAGTTTGTTGTTGTTATGATATAAGCATGACCAGTGCTTGATCCAAGGTTTATCCAATGCCCACTGAGTGAAAGGAGATCATACAAAAATAGTCTTTAGAAACATTATAACAAAATTCTTTTGTTTTCCTCGGAAATTTTGAATTGAGAGACACTTACTTACATAAGCATGATTGTCTCTAAAGGGCATAGACCAATAAAATCCATCTCTATGAATTCTTTGAGTTGTGATGATAGGAGAACAAATCCCTCCACACCTTCATGCATTTCTCTAATGATTCCAAAGGTTTTTTCCTGAGGAAGGCATCTTAGTAATGCTTCATCAATGTTTCTTCTGAATAAACTCTTGGATACCAATACATAAGAATTAAATTTCATTTTCAAGGATCTTCTCTCTTTGCGTGTCATCCCATTTAGAAATTGTCCCGATTTCAAATAAAATAAAATATCTTTGTACCATTCAAACATTTGTAGGAAATCATGTTGATATTCTTCATTATAAGACTCAATATTCAATTCTTTGGCCCCTCCAATTATCTTACATAATCCTTGTCCCTTTATAGATTTTAGGGGCTTGATCTCAATATAGTATTATTGTATTTTGGCCAACTAGTTAGCCCATTTACCTTCTCACAATTGTTGTGTTAACATCGTTTTAATAGGTGAATGTGGTAAATAAGCTATCATGTACGACGTCAAAATGTAGCTTCTGAAATATGCAATAACTTTGACTAGGGCATAAGCTTATTTCTCAATCAAAAATGATTTAACTCGTGTTATTATAATGATTTACTCATAAAGGAAATACGATGGTATTTTTTTACTTCCTTATGTTGAGTAAAGACTACAACCATGTTCTTGTCTAATGCAAAGGTGTATAAGACAAAATATTTCTTGAAGTCATGGTTGATTAAAATAGGAGTATAGGTTATTGCTAATTTGATATCATTGAAGGCCTTCTGAGTTTCTTATTTCCATTCAAACTTAGTGTCCTTCTTCAATGATTTGTTGAGAACAGATTGACAATAGATGCATAATCTGGAACAAAGCATCTCACAAAATTTATTTTCCCAAAAAATAATTAGACCACTTTCCTTGTGGTAGGTGGATTCAAGTTGTATATTTCTTTGACTCTCTCTAGGTCTATGTAAATCCTTTTTTCAATCACTATGTGGCTAATAAATCTCCCTCCTAACAATGCAAATAAACACTTCTTAGGATTAAGGTATAATTTGTATTGTATACATCTTTGAAAAATATATTGTAAAAGAGCCTAATGAGACGTCCTGAGTCTAGAATACATAGTTAGGTTGTATTAATAATATACTACAATTTTCCCTATCATTTCTTTAAATGTGTAATCGATAGTTCTTTGCAATGTAGCCCCAACATTCTTTAGTCCAAATGGCATTTGAGCATAATCATAAAATCCACACGGTGTGGCGAATGCAATCTTTTGTCTACTCTCTTTTATTACTAATATTTGATTGTATCCAAAATATCCATCTGACATCAACATTACCACCACTCCAACATTACCACCACTCCAGTAACTTGTTGCAATATCCGCTCCATTTTTGAAGGGGATAATTATCTTTAGGAGATGTTTCGTTAGGATCACAAAAATAAATACACAACCTTAATTCTCCATTCTTATTCCTAACAATGATTGGATTTGAAATCCATTCAAAATGTCTTATTGGAAAATTAATTCTATCTTTTACCATTTTATTGATTTCCAACTTAATCAAAGGTTTTAGTTTTAGATTAATTCTTTGTGGCTTCTGTATGGTTGGTTTAGACCATTCTTTTAAATGACATTTTGGATGTTCCGTTTATCATACTCCTTCAAATATTTATATGTATACGTGATTACATTCTAGAATTTATTAAGCATGTTGGCATACTGGTCAAATTCATACTAAGTACAGGTTTCCCCAATGTTTAATCATTTGGGTGCTTCAAAAGTTCCAATATTTATCTTTCCAACTTATTGAATTTTCTTACTCGATGATTCTTTGATTAATTGGAACATATGTATTCAATAATTTACGATTGAATATTGATTCAAAAGATACTGATATCTTCTTTTCTATCCAAAAATTTTCATTTTCTTCCAATTCTTCTTGAGAAACAAATTCAATGACATTTTCTTCTTTATAAAAATCATGCTAATTTTTCTGGTTGTCTGGGGTAAATGGGCGGAACAAAAATTCAACTTGATATGAATTATTTATAGACTCATATTTGAATGGGAAAGTTGTCAATGCTAAAGAAACAAAATTTTAATTTTGTTCCAGTGGGACAAAATATATATCGAAAGAAACAAAATTATGCATTAGCTCCCAAATTATTTCTGCATAGGATTTTAATTTTTTCTTCATGATATGATTCTTCTTTCTTATTTGTTGAGAATGAGCTTCAAAATATCCAAAAAAATAATGTTTTTTATACCTCTTCGATGAGCTAAATGTAATTCTTAAACTAGTGCCTCGTATTCAATTTCATTATTTGTACACAAAAATTGCAAAGAAAAGGCATATGGAAACCATTCTTCGTTTGGGATTTTGAATATTATTCCAACTCCTAATCCCATGTTTGATGAAGCACTATAAAATGTCATTTTCCATTTGTTGTGAGATTAACTTACACCACTAGTATTTACAGTATTACATCATTTAATATGGCATGGTTTCCATGACCATTTTCAATATATCCAATTTCTCAATCAGTCTCTTTCTTCTTGAAAAATATTGGGCTCCTCAATTCTCTTGATAGCCTTATCATATGGCCATCCTTATCTGGAAGCATCATACAAATTCTATCGTTCATCATATATCCTCCTAAAAAAAATACCAATCGCTTCCAAAAATAAGTCCATAAGAAACGTGGAGGTCCACCACTACTATGGTAAAGACAATAATGATTTTTGGTATCAAACTTATAGAAGCACAATAATCCTTAATTTCATCGTAAGTTGATTATTTTCTTGAATTGATCGCATAGATAATTTCACCAGTTTCATAATATTTATTGCAATATAGATCTATTGTGTTCATGATGTGAGGTGGCATGATGTTATTTGGTGCACCACTATCCACTAAACAATTACGCAATATGAACTGTGGAGTTTCCAATGAGATATAGAAAGGAGGAACTTTACCTTGATGCCTGATAGGAGGGGTAGAACTCTTTGGTTGGTGTGATACAATGGATTGTTCTACCCTCGCGCTAGATACATATTCATTTGCAATATCTTTGAGAAGGTTTCTCTTTTTTGAGGAATCCTAATCACTTCTGAAAATGGTAAAGAGATCTAGATTTTAAAAAAGTCATCCATGATATTATAAGACATATTAGTTTGATCGAACGTATTGTTAGTCTTGATTTGATCTCATCCATATTTCTCTTGTTATGTAGTTCTTTATGTCGATGTTTCCCCTTGATTCCTCGTATTGGCATGTTGAACTTGAACCTTTGCTTTTTCTTTGTTCAACTATGCTCATGTTTGAATAATTATCTCTTGTTCCATGAGCTCATAAATTTCTTCAATAAGCTCTTATTCAACGAATATGTTTGGACATATCCCATCTGTGTGGATTATTAGGTGGTCAGATTATCATTTGCAAGAATTTTATGTGAATCTATCTCTTCCTCATCTTATATTTCTTCTTCATCTATCACTCAGTTGCTTGGATTTTGAAATATTGGTGGGATTTTTACCTTGATTATGCCTTTCTCTAAAACCATATATTGTCCTCTAACATTTTGTTGAGGTTATAGCCTCTTCTTGTCTCCTCTTATTAGTTATATTCTTCTTAACCATTATATTTAGTTGAGAGATTTCTGAATTGACCCTTGAAGAAGATGGTTCTTCCAATGTAGGGGCATTTCATACATTGGGAGGGATTTAGTGAAATTTCCTTGCTCCAAATGTTGTAACATTTTCATTTCACACCAATTCTATTTTCTTCTCTATTATCTTCAAAGAAGACGTGTCTCTTTGTATTTGTTTCAAAGTAATATATGGATCAACATTACTTTCTAACATATCTTCTTCCATCTCTTGTATTCTTTTCATAACTTACTGCATTTTATTAATATGCATATATTTTATAGAATATTTGATATTTGCAGGCATGGTATTTCTATAGAAACCAAGCACAACTAATTTATTAAGGAGAGCTTCCTATGGTATATGTTGCAGGCTATTAAAGAGTTTGAGATTGAAATCTTTGATATTTTCATTCTTTTCTAAATGAATCTGGGTGAATTGAGTAAGTACAGTATGATATGCAATGAGCTAGGAATATCTCCTTAAGAAAGCTTGTCCAATATAATCAAAGGGAGTAATTGAGACAATAGGCAATGGGAGATATTAGTTATGAGTAGGTCCTATTAGATTTTGAAGAAATACTCTAACCATAATATCTTCGTGTACAATTCCTTGGATATCACAAATGGCTAGGAATTGCTCCATATGTTTATTAGTGTTCATAGCATCATCTACATTAAATATAAGTAGAACTCATGGAGGTATAGTAGGAAGAGGATGTTTCTCACCTTGCAGGGAAAGAGGTCTCACCCTTTTTCTTCTCGTATTATCAACATCTTTTATTTGATTATTGGCCCCTCGTTTTTCTTTCCATATTTCTTCATGATATGACATCTTTTCCTTTTTAGGTGGAAAGAAAGGATAGCTTTCTTCACTCTCATAGGTAGAAACCTTTTAGAGAGCCTTTTACTTAGGCACCTTGTTAGTGACCTTTTTGGATTCTGGGATTCCTCTAGTTTCAATTTTTTCTTTCAATGAAGGCACCTCTCCAGATTTCAGGGTGTAGGTAGTTCTTACTAGGCTAGAACTTTCCAGAATATTTCAAGCTTTTCTTGATTTTTTGTACTTTCCGTACTTTCCAAGACCAAGGTGTATGGCTAATGTAATATGCTCCTTTGGGTCTTTCTATCCATTGGGAATATTAGGTTGGATTGGATGTGGACGAGTCATCTACTAGGAAATGAATATTGACTTTTTGATACCTAGTATGATCACCAAGAATGTTGACATTTCTTTCTAACAAGGAAAATGTTCAACCTCATAGGGTTTATTTCAAGAATACCTTTGTGTTTTTAGAGAGGTGGTTCTCCTCCACTTGAACACACATATAAAAATTGAATATCAAACATTCAACTCATGCACTTGTGAGTGGACTAAGTGTTATTTGGAAAGAAGATAGAATAAAAGAATACTTAAATTCTAATAATCTCATTCCACATTGACGTCCATAAGAAAATGTGAGGAAGCATGAATTAAGAAAATTCAATAGAAGGAAAAATAAAACACTAGTCCACATATACATTGAATTATAAAAATTATATCATACATTTGGAATCACAAGAGCATAGGAAAACATCCACGATATTCCTACTTCTTTTTTGAAAATTAAAGTTTCAAAACCACAAATGAAATAATAAGCTCTCCGTGAGAGACAAAAATAATATTATTGACTTGAAGTCTTAGAATAGAGTTTAGCGCCTAAAGCATAGTTCACAAAATCTTGCTACTTAATGAAAAAAGGTAATAATTGCAGAACTCTCTCTCTCTCTCTCTCTTTTCCCTCTCTTCATGTATTCCCTTTCCCCATAGGAAAGTTTGTGCTTCAGTAGAAATTCTCTGGGGCTCTCTCCAAATTAGCATGTAATTGACCTATTTAACAAATACATCTTGAATTGGAAAAAAATGGAATGGAGCCTTATGCTTCCATAACACATGATACCATAATTGAACTAGATCCACATTTGGATTCTAATTTCTTTTATGTGGTATTTGGTGAAAATAATGGAATGAGACAAGAGCCAGTACTACCTAGGAATGTATTTTTTTTCTATAGACTCAACAACTCATGTGATATACTAAAACGTAAGACAAGAATATACACTACTCATTACAACAAAAACCAATACTAATCGATGAAAACATAATCCGAAAGAGGAAGAATATCAATCACACATAACATAATATTTCTCTAGGGAAAGAAACTACTCAAAACCCCGACTATCTATATTGCATTAATAAGAAGATCTGAGAAGAAAATACAATGATTGTTCACACTACAACAATCCATGCACACGTATGATCTAACTCTCTGCCGCACAAGACAACTCTAGCCAACACTTAGCCAATTTTGCTTGGTAAATTCTTCCTCCTTAACTGCGCAATCCAAACTTAGGTCCTCAACTGATTGCATGCACTATCTGTGCAACTCGTAAAATTATACAACTAATAGTACATTGTCCCTGCACTCTAATCTCAACTAGGTCTTCTTCTGAACTTACATGCATGAATTATTTGTGAGTGAATCTTCAATTAACTGATATGGTATTGGTTAATGCATTCTTGCACTAATCCATTACTAGACCTCTACCAATTCCTCCAATAGTTAGAACTAGTTTAACTGAATATAACTCAATTAGACTATGTTATCTAATTATAGCTCCAAAGAACTCAACCTGGATCCCTAAAATTTAGGGATCACTCTACATGACTCTCGATAGACTTCCAACTCGGATTTCCTAAGCTAAATAAGTCAACTTAACTTAGTTAACTATTACAAGTTTGTTGAAAATAGCAACAAGAAATGATAAAAATAGAAATGCTATAAATAGCATTACTATAGATAGCATTTCAAGTATCAATGTGGAAAATAGCAACAAGGAATGATAAAATAGAAATGCTAAAAATAACGTTGCTATAAATAGCATTTCGGGATATATTCCAATTTTGATTTGTCCTTGAATCAAAATTGAGAATTAAAATTCAAATTTAGTCTCACTAGTTGTTTGATTTGAATAATTAAAATAATTCATCTTGAAAATTAATAGAGGCACGTCATGGAGACATGCCATTCCCTTTGTGAGGAAGTTACCCTTAAATAAGGAATAAGGATGAGTTGTTTTTTGAGTTTAATTAGTTAGCTCAGTTAACTGAGTTAAGTCAGTTAAATTAGTTCCAAATAGTTGGAGGAACTAATTGTGAGTTCAATCAGTTAATGCATGCATGCATGCAACTAAGTGTTCTCCAGATAACTGAATATCTATCATAAATAACTCATACATGTCAGTTTAGAGAAAGACCCAGTTGAGATTAAAGACAGGGACATTGTACCATCAGTTGGAGGATTTTCCTATAAAGTAAACTCATCCATGCAAAGGAATTATCTCCTTCAGGATTGCACAGTTATTTCAGAGGTCAGAGTAGTGTGTGAGTTGAGAATCACACAAAGATACTGCTAAAGGACCCAGGAGAAACTGCACAAGGAAATAGGAGGCTTGGAGGATTGGAAGGAAGGCATAATGTGTGGTCTATTTTGTCTATGAGTAGTAGTGAGGGAATGTATTGAGAGCTGGATAGCTTGTGAGCTAAAGCTTTGTGTAATCCTGAGATATTTCCACTTGTATGATAATACATATAGCGGGTTTTTAGTTGAGGCTTTCCCCAGAGTATTCTTCTGTGTTTCATGTGTGATTGAATCTTCTTCTCTGTTATATGTGTTTTGTTTGATCTTGCTCAAAATCAATTAAGCTTCCGCACAGTTTGATAGTAGAAGTAGATCAAGTATTTTTCTTTAGTATATTGCATTATTAGGTGATCTACAGTGAGAATTTCTACATGGTAACAGAGGTAGATGATCCATAGAGAAACTTCTACATGGTATCAAATCTAGCTTATCCATAGAGAAATTTCTATATGGTATCGAAGCAAAGGTTATTAGAGCAGTGAACAATATATGAAGAAGAGAATTCGAAGTAAAAAAAAATTCGTCGTGAGTTTTCATAGTAGATCTAAACATTTTTGTGAAATTTTTTATAAACAAATAGTAGATATGGATTCCTTGCGGAAAAAACCCAAATTAAAAAAAAAAAAAAATCACCTGAATCAGAGTTCGGATGAGGGAGATATTGTTGATTTAAAATCAGTTCTTTTTCCAAAAAAATTCGTGACGGCGGGAAAGATGAAATAGATTGGTGTGCTAGCCAAGAACCTGTATGCACTTGAGGTACAAGATGCATGCAAAGCCTTGAGTAGCAAGGCAAAGGTTAGATACTTGGTGGTTGAGAGGGAGAGTAAATTACCTCTCAACATGTAGCGCTAGAATAAGTCTCAGACAATTGTGGAGGAGCCACAATTGGTGAAGCAGCTTCAGGAGGTTATGGAGCAGCCACAAATGGAAAAGCCGAGAGGAAACTGAGTGGAGGCATCCACTCATGTAGAGACCTCGAGTAAGGGGAAATTTCGAACCAAGTGGGCAGAGAGATCACATGCATCCATACCTTCAGGTGGGAGGTGGGGCGATGTGAAGTGATAGTCCCAAGAAGGCTGAAATAGGGGTAGGATCCTTGAGGTACCCAGCCTCTTTGGTTAGACCTTGCTATGGGATCCCTGACAAGGATTAGCAGGACAGACTAAGTGGGTAGAGATGTATGCGAATGGAGCGGTAGAGAGAGCTACAGTGGAGGAGTCCCAAGACAGTGCAAAGCTAGCAGGCTGCAGCAATGCGAGAGGCACATGAGTGTTGCACCAGTGTAGGATGGCACGTAGAGGTGTGCAATGGTGTGAGATGCAGGGAGTTATTACAGTTGCACAGAGGTCGGAGGGGGAGCACTTGTCAGCGGTAGAGGGAGCTTCAGCATCAAAGGGTGTTTTTAGCCCAACAAGGAGGTCAGTGGGGAGATCAGTTACTTATTTCTCAGTAATTGAGTTGCCGTGCAATAGTGGGCAGCACGATGCAACTTGATGAGAGGAGATGTAGTGCGGATGCAGTGTTGGGAGAAAGGACCAATAGCAGCATGGATGCAACAACAAGAATCCGTGTGATTGATGCAGTTAGAGATCAAAGTGAGAGAGGCTAGAGCAGTTAGATATTGAAGGGCACAAAGGTGCAGAGTTTTCAATCGACAGAGGCAATAACAGTTAGAGACTTTGATGACAGAGGCATCATTCTGATTCAAGTTGGATATTTTTTGTTTCTGGAGTTACTGGAGCAACAACACTTGAGAGAAGTGTTACATGCAGAACATTCCAAAGGTTGAGGATCAGGTTCGAGTTGAATTCCATTCTTGTTGAGAGGGAGTGTTGAAAATAGCAACAAGAAATGCTAAAAATAGAAATGTTATAAATAGCATTGCTATAGATAGCATTTCAGGTACCAGTGTGGAAAATAGAAACAAGGAATGATAAAATAGAAATGCTAAAAATAACATTGCTATAAATAGCATTTCAAGATATATTCCAATTTTGATTTGTCCTTGAATCAAAATTGAGAATTAAAATTCGAATTTAGTCTCACTAGCTGTTTGAAAAATAATTAATTAATTCATCTTGAGTTACTTAGTTGGAGAAAATAAAACAGGAAGTCTTTGTGAAGACATGCAACAGTTATCCCTTTTATTGAGGAAATGATTCCTTAATTAAGGAGATAAGGATGAGTTGTATTTGAGTTGTAATTAGTTAGCTCAGTTAACTGAGTTAAGTCCAGTCAAATTAGTTCCAAATAGTTGGAGGAACTAATTGTGAGTTTAGTGAGTTAATGCATGCATGCATGCAACTAGTGTTATCCAGATAACTGAAGATTATCTCATAAACAACTCATGCATGTCAGTTCAGAGAAAGACCCAGTTGAGATTAAAGACAAGGACATTGTACTATCAGTTGGAGGAATTTTCCTATAAAGGAAACTCATCCATGCAAAAGGAATTATCTCCTTCAGGATTGCACAGTTATTTCATAGGTCAGAGCAGTATGTGAGGTGAGAATCACACAGGATACCCGCTAGAGGACCCAGGAGAAACTGCACAAGGAAATAGGAGGCTTGGAGGACTGAAGGAAGGCATATGTGTTGTCTATTCTATCTATGAGCAGCAGTGAGGGAGTGTACTAAGAGTTGGATAACTTGTGAGCTAATGCTTTGTGTAATCCTGAGATATTTCCACTTGTATGATAATATAGATAGAGGGGTTTTTAGCTGAGGCTTTCCCCAGAGTATTCTTTTGTGTTTCATGTGTGATTGAATCTTCTTCTCTATTATATGTGTCCTGTTTGATCTTGCTCAAAATCGATTAAGCTTCCGCAAAATTTGATAGTAGAAGTAGATCAAGTATTTTGCTTTAGTATATTGCATTATCAAGTGATCTACAATGAGAATTTCTACATGGTATCAGAGGTAGTTGATCCATAGAGAAACTTCTACATGGTATCAGAGCTAGTTGATCCATAGAGAAATTTCTATATAGTTGCTATGAGAAAAGAATTACAATTTTAATTCACAATTTAATTCAAGGAAAAATTAAATTAGAATTTCTTGTTGTTATTTTTAACACTCCCTACCAACAAGAAAGGGATTATGAGCTACCATGATCCTGTCTCTGTGAAACTTGAATTTACATCTTAACAATGCCTTTATCAAAATGTCTACATCCTGCTCCTCTATGGGCATGTACTCCAACAACATAATCTGCCTCTGCACGTAATCTCGAAGACGATGATACCATATATCAATATGCTTGGACCAATCCTGAAAAACTGTATTTTCAGAGAGTTGGATATAACTCTGATTATCACAGTAAATCATAGTTAGATCCATCTGCTGACCAAAGAAACAAACCAAAATCTTCCTCATCCAGATGGCCTCACAAGTTGCTTGACTAGTAATCATGTACTCTGCCTCTGCTGAATTGAGTGCAACTGATCTCTGTTTCTTGCTATACTAAGAAACAACTGCTAACCCAATACTGAAGATCCCTCCTTATGTGCTCTTCCTATCGGATGGACTACCTACCCAATCTGCATCAGTGAAGCCTTGAATCTTAATTCCCTTTATCCGTTTGTATCATAAACCATATTGAGTAGTGCCTTTGAGGTATCTCAACACATGCTTAGTCGCCTTCCAATACAGCTTGGCCAGCCTAACCGTCACTTGACTAAGCTGGTTAAATGCATAGCATATGTTTGGTCTTATGTTCACCAAATACATGTGTAAACCCACAAGTTGCCTGTAAATGGTAGCTTCCACTGCTTCACCTAAAGTAGCATCATCCTTCCTCGAGTTACTTACTAAAGGAGTCTCCATGGGTTTACTGCTCTCCATGTGGAACCTTTTCAATATCGCTTTGGCATACTTTCTCTGAGAGACAAAAATTTCCCCATCACCTTGCCATACTTCCATGCCTAGAAAGTAGTGCACGAGCCCCAAGTCCTTCATTTCGAATTATCTTACAAAATCCTCTTTGCAAAACTTATCAACTTATCATCACCTTTCATAATCAAATCATCAACCAAAATTAACATACCCCATTACATATTTTCACCACCTAAATAAGACCTTCATTTTTCTAAATTTATCACAAAAGGGTGACTATCCTTAAAGTTCCTACTTTGAATATCTAAATAAAACTTCTAATATGATCACCTATTCTCATTTTTTATATGAATACCATAGTATTTCGTGAATTCTCATATATGACAATAAATGGTAATTTTAATATTCATATTTATATATTCTCTTTAATTTATAATTATTATTTTTAAAAATATTAAAAATAGTTATGAATCATAATTTAAAATAATTTATTTTTATATTTAAAATTTATTACACATTAATATTCTATTTTTATATAGATAATTATTTAATATCATATATATATTATATATATATATATATATATATATATATATATATATATAATTATTATTTATATAAATTAATATTTGTATTATATAATAATTATTATATAATAAATATTTTTTTATATAAAAATTTATTACTTTAATATTTTTAATTTTATTTTGATATAGATACATATACGTATATAATTGAAAAATATAATTTAAATTATAAGGAATTTATTTTAAAGGAAAAATAAAGGCAAAATAAAAAGATTGAAAAAAAAGATGTCACAAATTTATTTAGGATTTTTTTTGTTGGCTTGGGCATATATAATTTGAAACTTGAATCTCATTATATACATAAATTATGGTTTATATAATATTTCATAACAATACAATTACCAATTAAATTACTTCCTCATACAAAAATTTTAATGATTTGTTTTAAAATATTTTGTAATAATTTATTTTAATTAATTAATAATATGATAATAATAATAATTTAATAAAGTAATGATTAAGTTAGATATTAAATTGGTGTATTGATAAAAATATTTTTTTTAATGATATTATTTAAAATAGTTATTTATATATATATAATTATTTTTTGTGACCCAAGGGAACCTAACAGCCTGCCTCACACGTAACTACTAGTAAATATGTAGGGGTCTACGAAATGCCCTCCTCTCAGTAAACTGGGTCACAAACAGGGAGATTTGAACCTGGGTCTCTCGAGTTTCAACGATTTCACATATCTCGAATTATCAATTGAGCTGACCCCGAGACTATATTGTATTATAATTCAATTGAATATTATAATCATAATAATTTAGTGTTAATGTGATAATTAAGTTAGATATTAAATTAGTATATGAGATTTTTAATTTATGGAATGAAGGATTTTCCTTAGTGGAGTAATCTGACTAATAAAATTTAAAGAGTATGAAGAAATATATGTAGGCTTACTCATTATTGTTACTTTAGTTATAACTTGAGTAGGCACCCCTAACCACATGATGTCTTGGTTCTTTTTAAGTCATAAGTTATTGCTATATTTGGCTTGCAAGTTGTTGGATATACACTTGATGTTATAGTGATAGCCAAAAGATTTAATCATGAGCCTCACCCACATATCCCGCCAATTCATTATTATTCCAAAATAATTAAAAAAAAAAATTACATACTCTATCATTTAATGATTTGAACAATTTGTTTTCAAAATAAAACACATATTCTTAACTATTAAATTCACTATTACATCATCTACAACTGAAAAGAAAAATTACATTAAAATTTTGATTATCTACTTTTAATTGAAAAATTCAAAATTTAATTGACCCTAGAGGCTCATTCTATAGCCTAGTGTGAAGGCAATGTATAAGTATGTCCGTGCTCAACTTGGAGTTAACACACAACAACTATGAAACAATGATCTCTAAATATTCTCTAAATAGAAAAGCAATGTCAATGATAATAAAAACGAATATGACATGCATGTTTAATTAGTCGTCCATATTACCTAATATAGTTTCACGTAAAGTAATTGGAAGGAAAAAGAATATATATGAGTAAGATGTTTAAACCTTCTACTATTCAAATTTATTTTAACTATTTCACTCTAAAATAAGTTTGCACTTGAAGAAATTTGATCCCTCTCTGCTCTTGTTAAATTCATGCTTAAGATGGATCTATGCTAGTATATATAAAAAATCATAAACAAATATTTTTATACATATGCATATATACAAATTTATTATGAAGTTATATCCATGTTCGCATGTAATATACGTTTTTGAGAATAAATTTTTATTTTTATTTTTTTTGACATAGTGGGAAAACTTATCACAACTTAGATGTCAAACCAGCATCCCAAATAACTATCACTCGATCTGCAACTCATTATTATTATTAAAGGAGAACCATGCCACGTAGAATTACCACTAATGGTTTATAAGGGGCAACCTTTAGCTTCTCGATCTAGGTTAACTTGTTTCCTTATTTCTAAGAAAAACAACTTCTTAACCAAATAAAAACAATTTTAAAATATACCTCAAATTCTTTTGGTTATTTGGTTATATATATATATATCTATATCTATATATATATATATATATATAATATATATATAATTATTAATAATATATAATAAAATTATTTAAATTGGTCATCATTATCAAAATATAGAAAAATTAGATAATTGGATGATGTAGCAATTATATGAAGTCAATTTTAATAATTGTGTGTATCATAAGAATATAACTTAAGGATACCAATAAGTATAAATGTGGTTTATTATTTTTTTCCATTTCATCCCACAAAACAATAAATCAATTATTAATTTATTGTATTGTTTTATTGTTTATCATAATTTAATCTTTCATTCTATCGTATAATAAAAAAATTAAACACGTATATAGTAAAAGTACTTAGTTTATATATTAAAGTTTGAATATTAATTTTAAATTTCTTACACTAATTCCATTATTTTGTGAGGGGTAACTACTTTCATCATATCTTGATTTAATAATACCATCTAATATGTGTTACTCGATGAAGAGGCTATTCATTACCAAATTGACTTTGATTATTAAATTAATCTTTTTATTAGTTTAAAGTTCGATTTAAAACTCATTAACATTAATTATAAATTAACTTAATAATTATATTTATAATTAATGTTAATGAATTTTAAGTCAAACTTTAAATTAATAAAAAATTTAATTTAATAATCAAAGTCATATATGTTAAATTTCAATAACAATTAAAAATTTTATTATTTTAAAATTTGATTTAAAATTCATTAGCATTAATTATAAATATAATTATTAAATTGATGAGTATGTGTTATTCATGGTTTTGTTAAATTGATTTGTGTAATCAACAATCATTTTGAATCGAGTGCAAATGTCGTGTATGTGGAGGTTTGTCGTTACACCAAAACTCGTAGCTATTAGTAAACATTACAAACCAATAACTAGGATCTCCAGGGTGGAAATTACAGATTCTATAAAGGTGCGGTGATTCTTCCAACACCCCCCCTCAAATGCAACTCGAGGGAATCGAACTTGGGTCCAAGCTCTGATACCATGTAAATGTGTTAGAAAACTTGCACAGATGAATCTAGCTAGTAAAGGTTGAACACACAACTTTGCAGAGTAAAAACACTAAAAAAAATCAAAAGAACAAAAGAATGATTCATTAGAAAATATGTTACAATGCTCATAATATAGCATTACTGGGTGAAGATCCCAAGGTAATGAACCATAGTAGTGATCAATGAGAGGACTCAACACCTACAACAAGTTCCAGAGAGAACTAGCCAATTGTGAAGTGAAAGAAGGAGCAAATCAGGGAGCAAATCATGCAGAAGAACTAGCCGGTTGCGGAGTTAAAGAAGGAGCAAATCAGGGAGTAAATCATGTAGAAGAACTAGCCAGTTTCTGAGTTAAAGAAGGATCAAATCAGGGACTAAATCATGCAGAAGAAATCTTGCATGTAGTCCCATGCTCTAACTAAGTGTCCGCATGTAGGTGTGTAGTACCTCCAACAGTGTATTGTTTTAGAATTTTATTTATTGACGATACATTTGTTGTCACTCTAAACCTTGTTACATTCTTAAATATAAGGTAGGTTGGTTAATTAAGGTTGTTATAAAAATATAAAAGAATATTGTATATTATGATGGAGGATCTACTTTGGAATTTGAAATATTGATAAGATTTGAAATACACTGTAGATAATTCGAATTTTTTTCTAAAACAAATATTGGATGGTTTATTTTCAATTATTAAGTATATTTTTTCTATTTTTATTTTCTATATTTAAATTATGGCAAAATTTAAAACATATTTATGATGTTTTAAATTACATATTAAAAAATATTAATAAATAGATGTATAAATATAATAATAATATTTTATAATAATATATAATAAGAAATAGCTCAATTATATAATGTAATATATTGGAGAGTGACTAATATATTAAGTATATAATAATAATTTGGTGGTGTTGTAATAATTATTTTTTGTCTGAAAATAAATATAGAATTGTCTTAGTAAGTATATACATTATTTAAATGAATATTGTTTGCAGGAGCATGTCATATCTCTTTTCTAATTCTAGTTGTTAATTCACTACCTCACAAATATAGGTTGAAGAACATATTGAAAAAGATCAAAGTTAGGTTCCCTTTTTCTCTCCATTAAAGCTTATCATATACTCAAGAAATTAATCAAGAAGTAGAAAGAATTGCAAACAAAGGGGTGCATTTGAATATGGGCGAATTGAGGGTTAATAGGAAACCCTCATTGTGCCCTCCCCTTTGATCTAGCTCTCATGAGTTTAATTAAACAAAGAGCCCTTCCCTTTAGGGTCCAACTATAAAGCCAAAGAATTAGAGTTGCGGTAAATGTCCTGGGTGGGATTCATGCAAAGGCACTCATTCAAAATTTATTGGGAATTATTTCACCTCACCCCCCTTCCTAATCGGCAATGGGAATGAAGATCAACACCAATTAGATAATCATGCAAGCAAGTATGAAAATAGAGAGGACGTTTTGTCAAAATTTTCCATTTTTGTGACTAATTCATAGCATGATCCTCGGTTAATTTGGGATCAAGTTCGTGATGTGTGGAAGGACATAACACATTCTCTACCCCTCCTTTACTTTCTAGTATCTTTAGGATGGGTCACATTGGATTTATACTATCATGACATGGATTCAAACAGTTTTTTGATATGGGACACTTTGCATTAGGTGAATCCTATGGCAAGGGGAATGGAAGTGAAATTCAAGCCTTGTTTGATGGCTTCTCTCTCCATATCAAGTAAGTGACAACAAGTGGAGTAGGAGAATATAAAAAAGGGACATGAGTCGTCCTATGCATCGTGCCTAATGTGGATCTTAGTACATATTTCCATGTAGTGTGGGGGACAATAAATTCCATTAGAGATGTACCAACACTGTGCTAGAGAAGACATAATTTTATTTTCTCTGGGATAAGTATGGGTGATTGAAAGGCAGTTGGTTTCATTCTCATTCTACCTTTCTTGTGTCATACATATGGGAAACATTCAAGAAAGGCATGGAAAGGATTGTAAATGACATCTCAGATTGCCCAAAGAATTCACTCTAATTTTAAATCTATGACCAATTAGGGGTTCAAGAGCTCTACAAATTAAAGGTTATTGAGCTTCCATTGAGCATAGAAAAGATAACATTACAAGTGGTGCTACATCTTGACTCTTATCTCTTGGTTTTGTTCGTACTATTTATTTTCTCTTTACTTTTGGATGCATGAAACATTATTGTGTTGTGATTATTCTGGTTTAGGATTCAATGTGTCTTTATGAAGATGTTTTGAAATTAGGGGTTGAAGTTAAACACACTAGCACATGCAACATAGCATGCTTAGCTAAGGATTTGAAGTGGGATTTGTTTAGTGTTTTAGCTTACCTGACTAAATTTATTTGAATTATAAAAAATGGGTTTTCGGCTATTAGTGTCAATAGAAATATTGTAATTTAGGAATAAAAACAGGTTAAGCAGGGTTACATTGGTCACAACCCAATAACCATGAAACTAGAAGGTGGTACAGGAGCCAAGTATGATCCTCTGCATGATGAGTTGCAAAAAAATCAGGAAGAAATTCTTGCTCTCCAACTAAATCAAAACCAATCGGTATCCAATATTACTTATTCTATGGAAATCTTAATAGAACACCAGGATAAAGAAGTTACAGGACGAAACCCCTACCCTATTTCAGAAAATTGAAGAAATTTAGCAATCTATGGGACATCATCATTTATAACCTTCCTTAGTAAAAAGTTCTTCTAACTCTTCTTAGTCAGTTCTCTCGAATCTAAATGAACTAGCTATGGATATAGAAATAGGTTCTTCCCAAGATGACTCTACTTTTCCTCATGATGTTTGAGTAGTATAGAAGTAAAGGTTTATACGATTTTGGTAGTTTTTCTGAAAGTTTTCACTTTCCATTTTGTTGTTACTAAAAATTTGTGCACCCAAATGCACTAGCCATGGCACTCAACACTGAAGAATGGCTTGTGTAAATGCACTAGTGTTAAAATTGGCAACTAGGGTCAAAATCCATGTTGGTCATATTGTTTATGGCAGCTGATATTTTTATTAGATCCCTCTCATTGAGAGATGTAGGATTGATCTAAAGATCATTCGATTCCGATAAGTATTTATGAAGTTATGAATTTATTTATGTTATGGACAAATTGTTAAGCCGACCAGCAACTTATGTAGGCTTAGAAGCCCAACAGTCATGTCTATTCAACCTTTATGTTTTAGCATAAATAGAAGAGGACTTCAAGTCATTTCTACACACACTTGGATCTCTTCCTCTCTCTCCTTGTCTTTGGGTTTTAGTAGGAGGAGAGATCCTGCTGAAAAGCCAAAAAAGCCAGAATTGTCGAAAAGTTGAAAAAGCAGGAACTGTTGGAAAAGCCAGAACTACCGGAAAATCCAGAAATGCCAAAAAAGCTGGAAATACCAGAAAAGCCGGAAATATTGGAAAAGCCGGAAATACTGGAAAAGCCAGAAAAGCTGGAACTTCCGGAACTGCTGAAAAATCTAGAACTACCGGAAAAGCTGGAAATGTTGGAAAAGCCAGAAACGTCGAAAAAGCCAAAAAAGCTGGAACTGCCAGAACTGCTGGAAAAGCCAGAAATGTTGGAAAAGTCGGAAATACTAGAAAAGCCAGAACTGCTGGAAATGCCAAAGCTACCAGGAACTGCCGAAACAACCAGAGCATCTGTCTCTGAAGGAAGGCAACATAATGTATAAGATCATGGGCAGCATAATAAGCAGCATGATGATATGAGCATGGGCAACATAATGATGCATGATGATATGAGCATGGGCAACATAATGATGCATGATGATATGAGCATGGGCAGCATAATGATGAATGAGATCATGAGCATGGGAAGCTTGATGATGAATAAGACCATGGAAGATGCAGCATGAAGATGAGAGCAGCTCAGTCATCAAGGTTCAACACATGTGATAGTATAGCAAGGTGTCACATGGTAATGTGTAGCAAATAGACGAGATGTAGCACTATGATAGGTGAACGAGTCACCTTAGAGAATCAGTTGAAGCAATATGTCTTCAACTGATCTCATGCCGATATCAAAAGTCAAAGTGATTGACTTCTATTGTAAATGTCCTATCTCTCTCACTTTCTCTGCTGAACTTTGAAGAACATAACAGAAGAATTGATCAAGGGTTTCCCACATTGGGGTTTGTCCCTAGCTAGCGCCACATCTTGTGTCCTCTTGTCTTGGCTTGTCTTCTGTGATTTATATTTATGTTCTATATGCAGTTTACTTTATGCTGATGTGATTGCTAATGTGGAAAAGAAATTGAAATAAATTGCTCTAGCATAGAACATACCTAAAATTAACATGGTATCAGAGGTGAGGTGAAGACAATGCCCAAGCAAGAGTGAAAGAGCAATCACCAAAGACAATAGGGACAAGACAAACGGATCAATGGGTTCCACATCTCTCTTCTAAGTTCACAAAGGGTGAATTCGAAGCAGAACATATTATCAGAATGACGTAGCGAAAGTTTTTGATGGCCCATCTAAAGATCATTTCATTGGGAAGTTCGGATCTAAGGGTGGAAGGAAAGGCGGATGCCTTGGTTGCAATAAGTTCGGCCATTATGCGAAGGAGTGTCCGAAGGTAATGCAGGTCATCAAGGAAATGGTTGACTCTTCAAAGAAAGCAAGGAACCCCGAATCACTTTTATGTACCTGATCGCAAGAAGAACCTAGTGTCCATCTCGAAAATGGAAGTCAAAGGTTTCAGGGTGGCACTCATCGATGGAAAGGTATGTGTTTGGAAATAGAATTTTAAAAGATGTTTTTGAGTTCAGGATTGTGTCAAATTTCAAGAAGTCCACTGGGGACCATGTCCATTGTCACGTAGCACCGAAGGTTTGTGAGTTAGATGGTGACAAGGATGCCTGAATTCAAAAGGAGCATGAAAGTACATGTCTAAGATGTACCAAAGGAAAATCTTATAAGGGGACCATTCCCCTCATGTAGCAGGTCCACAGGTCTAGAACAACCCAAGGGGGTCTGAGATTAGTAATCAGGAATCTCGCATATGCAGGTGGAAGAAAGCCCTCTATGGCTTGAAGAAAAACACCCCGGGCATAGTATGAGAGGATTGATAGCTGTCTGATAAAGCCTAGATTCACTAAGAGTGAAACGGATTCAAACCATCTGAAGGTTGTGGATGATAGACCTCTCATACCAAAACCTTATGAGGACGACCTACTTCTAATAGGTACAGACCCTCTCATTTGCAGAAGTAAGAGGGAGTTGGATTCCAGATGTGGAATGGTGAACTACAAGCCTGTGATTACCTCGAGGATCTTAACTTTCAGAAGTTATATGGTAGTGATGTCAGACCAGATTTGGGAAATGCCTTTGAATCTCATAAACTCATTCATGTTGATGTTCTTGGTGAACTTCCGTCCGGACATATGTTTTGCAGTTAGCATGGTGAGCTCATATTTGGTTGAACCTCACTAGATTGGTGCCAAGAATCTTCTGAGATATCTTCGGGACACAATCTCTCATGGATTGAGATACACTACCCGAAATATGAAACTGCATGATTATTCGAATGTTGATTAGGCAGGCAGTGTGGAGGATCACTAGAGAACTTCTTAGTGTTGTTTCTCTTTGGATTCTGCTTCAATATCATGGATGAGCAAGAAGCAGAAGTCGGTTGTTATAAGCACCGCTGAGACCGGATACATATCTATGAGTATGATCTCATATGAAGCTGCCTGGTTGGGGAAGCTCTTCAAGTGAGTTGTTTGTACCACTGTGATTCTCTGTGACAACCAGAGGTGGGATTCGATTATTGAGGAATCCTATATTCGACGATTGCTCCAGCAGATAGACATCAAATACTACCTTATCTGGGATATGGTAAGTCTATGAGCAAGGAAGCTCCATTGCTATGAGATGATGTACAGGTCGCTACACTTTGTCTAAGACTCGGAGGAAAGATCAAATTTGTGATTTTCCCGAACGGCTTGGAGTTGTCAAGAGACCCTTGTACAAGGGTCCTGCATGTTGTATACATTGAGCTCTGGGAACTCTGGGGGCTTGTGGTTCTTACTGGAGCAACATACGACCAAAGGGTGACTCACCCTCCCCTAGTGATGCGCACTGGGACAGGATGATTCGCTCTCCTGTGGACAGGATGATTCGCTCTCCTGTGGACAAGGTGATGCGCTCTCCTGTGGACAAGATGATTCGCTCTCTTGTGGGATAGGATGGTTCGCTCTCTCGTGGATAGGATGATTCTCTTCCTTGTGGGATAGGATAATTCGCTCTCCTGTGGACAGGATGATTCGCTCTCCTGTGAACAAGATGATTCACTCTCTTATGGGACAAGATTATTCGTTCTCTTGTGGGACAGGATGATTCACTCTCCTATGTAGCAGGATGACTAATTCTCCTGTGAGGTCTGGATGATGTGTTCTCCATGACGACCACAGGTTGACTCACCCTCCCCTGGTGATGCGCACTGGGACAGGATGATTCGCTCTCCTATGGACAAGATGATGTGCTCTCCTATGGGCAAGATGATTCTCTCTCTTGTGGGACAGGATGATTCGCTCTCTTGTGGACAGGATGATTCGCTCTCCTGTGAACAAGATGATTCACTCTCTTGTGGGACAAGATGATTCGCTCTCTTGTGGAACAAGATGATTCGCTCTCCTATGTAGCAGGATGATTAATTCTCCTATGAGGTCTGGATGATGTGTTCTCCATGACGATTGTGTAGTAGGAATATTAATTCTCCTGTGGGGCCTAGATGATGTGTTCTCCATGACGATCATGTAACAGGATGATTAATTCTCTTGTGAGGTCTAGATGATGTGTTCTCCATGACGATTGTGTAGCAGCATGACTATTTCTGCTGTGAGGTCTGGATGATGTGTTCTCCATGACAATTAGGTAGCAGGATGATTAGTTCTCCTGTGAGGACAAGATTGATTAAGTTCTCCTGTCAAGGCATCCTACCCATGTAGTCTGGGACTCATGGGAAGTACCTCTCATCTGATCAATGAGCAGGGAAATGAGCATAGGGACCATAGTAGTACTGATGGACACATCATTGTATCTACCATACTCTCTATAATAGGATGACCTTCATTGATCTGGGATCAATGATACTGGTCTAGGACCAGTGGTAGGAGTTGTACCCACTATGACACTAACTTCGGGTCGGTTTAGGATGGTTTGGGACCAGTGATACATACTCTGAGACTGACTTCGAGTCAGTAGAGTACTAATCTGGGACCAGTGGTAGGAGTTGTACCTACTATGACACTAACTTCAGGTCAGTTGAGGACTGGTCTTGGACAAGTGGTACACACTTTGAGGCTGACTTCAGGTCAATGGAGAATGGTATGACACATTCTCGATCAATTCTTCTTCTTCATGGTTCAGCAAAGCTAAGTTGAGCAACGCTGAGCCAGCAGAGTTGAGCAGAGCCAATAGAGCTGAACAAAGCCAGCAGACCTGAGCAGAGCAGAGCATAGCCAATAGAGCCAACAGAGTAGAGCAGAGCTGAGCAGAGCAGAGCCAATAGATTTGATCAGCGTTGAGCAGAGCAGTGCAGGGCACTGATAGCAGAGATAGTACAGTTGAAAATATGGATCAGTAATGGAGTTCTCCCTAGTTGAGAGGGAGTGTTAAAATTTGTAACTAGGGCCAAACTCCATGTGGGTCATATTATTTATGGCAGCTGATATTTTTATTGGGTCCCTCTCATTGAGAGGTTTAGGATTGATCTAAAGATCATCCGATTCCGATAAGTATTTATGAAGTTATGAATCTATTTATGCTATGGACAAATTGTTAAGTCGACCAGCAACTTATGTAGGCTCAGAAGCCCAACAGTCATGTCTATTTAACCTCTACGTTTTAGTATAAATAGAAGAGGACTTCAAGTCATTTATACACACACTTGGATCTCTTCCTCTCTCTACTTGTCTTTGGGTTTTAGTAGGAGGAGAGATCCTAAGGAAAAGCCGGAAAAGTCGGAAAAGTCGAAACTGCCGGAAAAGCTGTAACTGCCGGAAAAGCTGGAAACATCGGAAAAGCTGGAAATACCAGAAAAGCCAGAAAAGCCAAAAAAGCTGGAATTGCCGGATCTACCGGAAAAGCCGGAAAAGATGGAACTGCCAGAAAAGCCGAAAATGCTGGAAAAGCCGGAAATACTGGAAAAGACAGAAAAGCCGGAAAATCCGAAAAGTCGGAATTGTCGGAACTGCCGGAAAAGTCGGAACTATCGGGAACTGCTGAAATAGCTGGAACATTTGTCTCCAAAGGAAGGCATCATGATGTATGAGATCATGGGAAGCATAATAAGTAGCATGATGATATGAGCATGGGCAGCATAATGATGAATGAGATCATGAGCATGGGTAGCTTGATGATGAATAAGACCATGGAAGATGCAGCATGAAGATGAGAGCAGCTCATTCATCAAGGTTCAACGCATGTGATAGTACAGCAAGGTGTCACATGGTAATGTGCAGCAAATAGACGAGATGCAACACTATGATAGGTGAACGAGTCACCTTAGAGAATCATTTGAAGCAATATGTCTTCAACTGATCTCATGCCAATATCAAAAGTCAAAGTGATTGACTTCTATTGTAAATGTAATATCTCTCTCACTTTCTCTACTAAACTTTGAAGAACATAAAAGAAGAATTGATCAAGGGTTTCCCCACATTGGGGTTTGTCCCTGGCTAGCACCACATCTTGTATCCTCTGTCTTGGCTTGTCTTCTGCGATTTATATTTATGTTCTATCTGCAGTTTACTTTATGCTGATGTGATTGCTAATGTGGAAAAGAAATTGAAATAAATTGCTCTATCATAGAGCATACCTAAAATTAAAAACTAGTGATTGTTGGAAAACATCAAATAATAGGTAAAAGCTAAAGGTTCCTAAGGTTGTCATTTAAAAAATCAAATTGGGCAAAGTCACCTAAGAAGTTTTTCATGGGTCATTGTCGTTGTTTTTATGACAACAATAAAGATCCATTGAAGTGACATTTCAACATCCCATGATCCAAATCAACTTAAATGGGAAACCACCAAGTGAAAGGACAAGATCAAGGAGCTTTGTCTTGAGCTAGTGCACCACTAAAGTGGAGGTAAGGAACCTCCTATGGACCCCCTTTGTCTCCCACAAGCTCACTCAAAGATCAATGTTCAAGTGGAGGCAAGGCATGAGCTTGGGCATATAAATATCATTGCATTTGGGACCATCAGAAGAATAAGTTTCAAAGGAACGTTATGTTGCCAAATTGTCTCATAATTAGCATAGATTTGTGTTCTTAGATTTCACCACTGGAGAGCTCTCAAGAGACTTCTTTAGGAGAGATCATTCTTGCAAAGAGAGGGAGAAAATAGACCATCCTTAAGGAGATTCATACGGTCAATTTCCATATCAATTCCATTTAGTGTCTCTAGGACAATATTGTAACTATTTTCACCCAACAATAAAGATATTTCTTGCTTTCCTACCCCCATTTTTTGTTTTCTTTGTTTTAACATTGTAAACCACAATCTTGTGTAGATATAGTTTCTTTGTTCATTTGTTTGTGTGCTTTTCTTTGTAACCAATTGCTTGTTGGTTATATGTATGGAACAACAACCTTGTAATAGAGTGGATTTTGGGATATCCTTATTCCAAAAGCTACACAACACTATTGCCTAGCTTAGATGTAGTCTTCAACTGGTATCTTGAAGTTATAGTTTGGTCAGAAGAATATTTTTACCAAGCCAACTAGAAAACATATCTCTAATTCGATGTAATTTTACATAACTATTGTGCTCCAAACACAAATTTTCACTTAATATAAATTATCGTTTTGGTTAAAAAATATATATTATAGTAATGATTATTTATTATGAATAAAATGATGATGAGGAGGAGACTTAATTCATTATTATACACCACATCTCCCTTGTAATTAACATAGGGGTAAGATATATTATGATTCTTATTTATCTAATGTACTCAAGGATGACATCCAAGTAAGGAGAGTGCCTACATATAACATCCCATATGGGGAAACAATAAACACATTTCCCAATGTCACAATTGATTATACAAAATGAGTTGTCTTTTATTTGACAACTAGGTTGATAATTGGGATTGTTTTGACCGCTATCCACTAAGATCGTACTTTCATCCTCTTTGTCAAGGAGGTTAGCAAACTTTGATTTGTCATCTAGGGATCGTCTAGTCCTCTTTCCATCATGGTGATAGTTTTATTGTCTTTTTAAAGAAGGCTAGACCTTTCATTGGCTATGGATCATTTAGTCCTCTCATATTTGGTTGACTACCTTTGATTAAACATCCAGGGATCATTTAGTCATATTTCCACTAAGGTTACAAATTTATCTTCTCATTGGGAGGCCTTCTATTTTGTCAATTAGATTTCATTTAATCCTCTATCTATCAAGGTGACAATTTTATCCTCTAATTAGGGAGGTTGATCTTCACCTACTGAAGAGCATGTCGAAAAACCTCAAGAGTGGCCCCAATGGAAATGTTAATTCTATTGGCTTCATCTATTAAAGAGTAAGAGATAAAAGAGTTATTATATGCTTGTTGTCTAATGTTCTTGGTGTTGCCAAAGGTTCTACTGAATCGAGACAAATATTCTTCCAGTTCGAAGAAGTAACCAAGCTAAAGTGTATAAATGTGTTTTCATGACAATGAATCAAGGAGGAATTATTCATGTTTTGAGCAACTCCTTGTGTTGTAGTGTTTTCTTCTCAAAGATGTATGAAAAGAACCCACTTAATATTGTGGATGACAAACAATCTCAACAATATAAATGGTTGATAAACATTGTAGATCCGCAACAACTAATAGAAACAAAACCTGCCAAAGTCCGGATCTATGCCACAATCATAGTTAAACAACAAAAAGAAAGGGTAATAACTCCAATCATCCAATGGAAACCAGATATGAAAAGAATAGTTTTTATTATAACTTTACCTGTGAAGGGAACAAATAGATGTTACCATTCCCCCTTTATGGGATGGGTTCTTGGCTATTCTCAAACGTCTTCAGCTTGTGTAGAGTCTCTCTCCTCTATAATGTATAAACCCAGCAAAAATATGGTGTGTGACAATGAAAATAATCAGAGTTACAACAGTGAGTGCAACAATGAAAATAATCAAAAATGAATAGTGAATGGAAAACCCTTCTATTTAGAACAAAATATTGAGTTATCCTCGAATAATGAGCAATAATAAAATATTATTGATCTCATTCTTGGAATAGCCACTTCGAATATTTTATTATATTTTTTTAGGAAGGAAAAAGTATTTAAACTTTTATTTAAAAATAATAAATAA
>APFE030758023.1:13688-76745 GCA_000404065.3 Pinus taeda | reverse complement strand
ATGGAGATGAAACTTGATGATGTGTAGACTCGACTCCAATTCTCTAAAAAATGCACCTAAGATGATTTGATAACTTTTCTTTTCAATGAATGATCTAATTAAGAGAGTTGAGAGAATGCAATCTTTTCAATAAACACAACTTTCTCAAAAGACAATCAAAGAAACAATTTCCTTTATCTTTCAAAACACACAAAACAAGACCACTCTCTACTTAACGAAAAAAATCTTTTCTCTTTCAAGACGTCAAATGTTACTCTAAAGCAAATGTTGCAAAGGAGATCGTTGATATTTTCCTATCTAACGAAAAGCATGTAAAACTAATCTAATCAAAGCAAATTCAAGATCTATGCAAATTTATGAAAAATCACTCAAAAAGCGAAACAAAGGAAATGAATCTAACTTTCTTAACAACTTAATCTAAGAAGCAAAAGCTTACTAGGATGATTCTTGGGATGTTTTACTTGGCAATGATTGATCCAAGGACTAGTTTATGCAGAATCACAAACTAATCAAAACAAAAACTCAATCTCTTTTTTGTTCTTTTGTAAAATGAAATTCACAACTTTAAATGAACAAGCTTATTGAAATTTTGCAAAGAGACAACACAAAGGTAGGTTGCTCACGAGGGTAGATTTCGCGACTGGCCCGACTCCTAAGAAGACTGACAAAACCAGAGATATCTAAGGCTTTGCGACTTCTAAACCCAAAGTCACTACAGGACCAATATAAAAACCAAACCCTAAGGCTAAAATCTCAAGGAATTTCACTAAAACTTTCGACACTAATGGAAAAAGTATAGGTGAAGATTTTTGACAGTCAACCAGTGGATCTGGGCAGAAAAAACTAAGAAAAACAAATTCAAAAGGGAGAAACTGATAAAAAAGGGAAATTTTCTTAATTTTACCAGGGTACGCAGGCAACCTGTTTAACCAGGTGCGTGCCCGCTCTGTGTACACAGATACAGTGCGTACAAGTACGCACTGTGTCTAACCCAGAGGGTGCGTACTACTGTAAAACAAAGAAAAACTAAGTTCTAAACTGACCCTAAGCTAAGCCACCCAAAAACACAGTCAAGCAACCAAAAAGCAAAAGACATAAGACTCTTTTAAGATCAAAGCAATGATTAAAGGAAAAATCAAACGCAACAATGGATTCCCCAGTGGAGTCGCCAATTTGTCATGCGGAAAGAGTTTTATTTGCGGACAAATCTAACCTCCCTAGGAGTCTAAGACTCTCTAGTGACAAACAAACCAAACAAGAGCTATCCTTCTCTAAACACACATTATTCTATGAGAATTCAAACGTTTTTTATCTTACCTTAGGTCCAATGCTTGTTGTAGCAGTCCAGCCTTGCTGATCCAGATGAGCTCCTCCTTCACTTTAAGACCTGCATACACTAACAAAGCAAACGATTACATAACACCTGAATATTTCATAAAACAACGCATATTCATCATATAGACCAAGGAGTACATGAAATAATTCATTAACAACAAATCATTGAGAAGAATGGACTTATTTGTATTAAGGAAACAAAAAAGGAACCATTACAACCTGAGCCTTGGTGTTGTGCAAGCTCCTCCCAGGGTCCAGCAAGAGATTTCCTCTACTTTGACAAGCTCACCCACTTCCAATATGGCAACAAGAAAGGATGGTAATCTCTCCTCACAAGTTAACAATGGAAGTCCTAATTCCAGCAGCATTTACCCTTTAGAATGTTCAGCTTTCAACCTCCCCTCCTTTGGCCCAAGGCCTGTATTTATAGTATTCTAGAGGAAGTTATTCAGTTCCAACATCAATGGGATACTCTCTCTTTTGGATGGGGTAGCTCCTCTCTTGATGGGATAAGTTCCTCTATCATAGGAGTGCATGAACCATCTGGAGGCGCTCAATACACGTCAAACACTCTTCTAGAAGGCTCTAGAAGTGACCACAGTAACTTTTTAAAGATGAAAATCGCGCCTTTTGACCTTTACAGGGGTACGCACCCATCCTTTGGCTTACAGAGCGTACAAGTACGCAGGTACAGTGTGTTTGGGATGCGTACACGCAGGCAAGGTAGAGAGAACCTGCGTACCCAGAGATAAACATGTTTTTAAGTGACTTTCTCTCTTTTTGAAGTTTGACATGAAGAGCAGAGGTATGAGGCTTGACAAGGAGGATAATATGACTATTGATGGAGCCATATTAACTGCAGATAGTCATGGTGACAAATTTCAGTGTAACAAAGTGCACGGAGGTAATTAACTGGTATAGGAAGATAAGTAAGACCTCAAGTAATAGCGCAGAGCACAGCTCTAGCAACACTGAAGCTCCACAACCCCTATTTAGGGTTGTGCAAAGGCAGTGTATGAGGGTGTTAGGAACAGGGAAGTTTGCGAAGTGACCTATGCGTAGGGACACACAATGGGACCAGTTGAACCTCTCAGACATCTCAAGGGTGCGGAAACCTAATTCTAGCACCCTCCCATACTACTTCAGGTGAGACCTCAGTCCGCGCTCTGCACACTGTTTCCGAAAGGGCCAGTAGTACAGGGATTTGTTTAGCTAATTAACTCCAAACCTGGGTCAGGCCCTAACAAGCCAACATTGGTTCGATTCCACTGTGTCCTAATATTAATTAATCAATGATATTGTAGTTTATTTTTAATTAAATGCTTTTAATATTGATTTATTTCAATGGTGAGATATTTTTCTAGATTCATTATTTTATATTGTCTCTAAAGAGACAAAAGTGATGTTGTATTATCTTTGAATGTAATTTTTTATTATCTCTAAAGAGACAATAGTTAGCATCAAAAACAATGTCTCTTTAAAGACAATATGTCTTTAATCCCAACTATTTTCTCTAGAGAGACAAAAATTCTTGTGTTATATATTATCTTTATAGAGACAATATTTTAAGACAATTTAATTTGAAACACTCACTTAAAGACAATATTTAAGACAATACACATTTTATTTTGTCTTAAGTTAAGATAATTTACCCAAAAATTGTCTTAAAATCCTCTTCTGTATTGTAGTGTATAGAAGCAGCCTAAAACAACTTTCCTAGGGGATAATGATGAAGAGTAATGTCATTACCAGTGTTACGGGGGAGCGCCCCCCTCAATCCTAGTCCCAATCCACGCTCCGAGAGGGAGTGCGCTCTCGTAAAAAAAAATTGTGCTCCCTACCTATTTCTGGAGCGAAGCAGGGAGAGTCGCTCCGAGAGAAATTTTTATAGCCTAGGAGCAGTCAGGAGTGATCGCTCCCGACCGCTCTCAGGTCTTCTGGAGTGACGAGAGTGACCGACGGGAGTAGAACGCGTGGAAAATAAAATTCGGCGAAAAAAAAATGGATTTTTTGGAAATAAAGTGAGGGATGGAGGGAGGGAGGGAGGGAGGGTTTCATTTAATCATTGTGAGAGTGAGAGTGAGATTGAGATTGAGAGAGGGAGAGAGTGAGGAGCAAGGAAAGAGAAAGAGAAAGCAAGGAGCAAGGAGCAAGAGAGTGAGAGAGCAAGAGAAAGCAAGGAGCAAGGGGAGATTGAAGAGATTGCAAGGAGAGATTAGACGCCAAAGTGGTTGGCTCTACAATATTGAATAGAGTGTCTAGCAATATTTTTTTTAATGTCTATTCATAAATAGATAAATAAATAATTTTTTCTCTATTTCCCATTCCATTTTTTAAAATTTTGCAGATTCAAAACTTCAAATTTCAAACATCATGGTTATATTTTTTGACATTTTCTTTCTTCTTGGTTCATTTTTTGGTTATTACGGTGTTGGAGGGTAGAAAAAGGAGGGTTGAAATTGAAAATGAAGAAGAGGATGAAGAAGGGGGCATAGTGGATTTGATAAAAAACCCGATGAGGAGGAGCTAGAAGAGAGTGAACATGAGTCAACTCAAAAAACTAAACAAGACCAAACTCCATTGTGGAAATATGTTAACAGACCTAAAGCAGGGAAAGGGGGTGGAACCACTAAATTTCATTTCCCCCATTGCAACAATAATTACACAAGTTCATACACCTGTGCCAGAAAACACCTTTGTGGGAAAATGCCATAGGATGGAGATAAACAAATAGGAATCAAAACTTGTATAGGTGTGTCAGCAGTAGATAGAGCCAAATACATAAAGGAAGAGGAGGAAGCTCAATACAAATCTAAAAAATCAAAAGGGCTTTTTTGAACCAAGCTGAAAATTGCATGCACAAAGAACTCCTTCAGCATCCTCCAAAGGCAGTGGATATGGAGGCACAGGGTCACCAGGTTTAAGGCGTAGAACCATATCATATTTCCTTAATGAAGGGTGTAGGAATGATGTGGATTCAAAAGTTTACAGGTTTCTCTATGCATATGGGATACCATTCAATGTTTTTCTCTCACTTTATTGGTACGAAATGGTTTCTGCCATAAATGATGCCCCTAAAGGATACAGGAGCCCTGGGTATGACAAGGCAAGAACCATTGGACTTGATCATGAAAAAGAAAAAATATCACACTCTTTAAATAGAATGACAAGTTCTTGGAATGACCATGGAGTGTCCATTGTATCTGATGGATGGAGAAATGTAAAAGGCAAGCCATTAATAAATGTTCTTGCTGTGTCTGTTAGTGGTGCCATCTTTCTTTCAACATATGATTACTGAGACAAGTTCAAGACCGCCATCAACATTGCAGAACCATTACTTGAAACAAGTGATTGTATTGGGTCATACAATTTCATCTAAGTCATCACTGATAATGCTCCTAATTGTAAGGCAATGGGAGCAATTATTGAGAAGAAATACCCCAACATATTTTGGTCTGGGTGTTTGGCTCACACAATGAACCTTTTGATGCATGATATTGTTAAGAACAAAAACAAACAATACAAATGGATTGGTGATTTTTACAAGAAAGGCAAACAAATGATAAAATTTATTACAAATTATAGCAATACGCATGGCCTTTTCTGCAGTCCCTCAAAATTGGAGTTGTTGAAGATTGCGAGGACTAGATTTGGTAGCTATTACCTCACCTTTAGGTGCCTTTTGAAGGTAAGAGATTCATTGGCTAGCATGGTATCATGTCCACACTGACATGTATTAAAGGAAAGGGCTACAAATGCAGCTGACAGGCAAGGTTTTGAATAGGTGGAGGAGGCCACTCTTGATGGTATGTTTTGGGCACGTGTGAGGCAAGTATTGGATTTCACCAAGCCCATTTATCACACGATTCAATTTGTAGATATAGATAAACCGGTGATTGGCGAGGTGTATGAGAAAATGGATACCATGTTGGGGCAAATAAAATATATTGTTCATAACAATGATCCCAACTTGTAAACTGAATCACGATTGTATGTGTATATGGTGGGATAAACTTAATGTTCCACTACGTTGCTTAGCATATATCTTTACGCCAAAATACTACTCTACATCTTGGTTGGGCCAACCTGCACCAGGGGGTGGGTTTAGGGCCAAACCCCATATAGATGAAGAGGTATCTATAGGATATTTGCAAGCATTAGAAAAGTTGATACCTGATAGGGGGGAATGTGCTAGTGTGCATCTTGAAATAGGCAGATACTTCAGTTGCACTGGTTTGTTTGGTACCTTTATGCAATGGAAGATAGAGATAGATTTGATGCTCTCACAAGGTGGGAATCATATGGCGGCCATGGAATTTTGCCAAAATTAGCAAAAAAAATTCTCTCACAGGTTGTAAATACTTCTTTTGCAGAGAGGTGTTGGAGCACCTACAGCTTCATACATAATGTGAAAAGAAACAGACTCAATGAAAACCGAGCAGAAAGCTTGGTTTATGTGCACTAAAACTTGAGGTTGTTGAGTCATTAATGTTATCGAGCTTATGAGGATCCAACATACAAAATTTGGGACAACCACCCAGAGGATGATAATTTGGAGGATGGCACTATAGATCTTGAAGAATTGGAAGCATAACTTATAAGAGAGGAAGATGAAAAAACAACCATGCCACCTCCACCATCCAGTAGCAGTTCTCGAGTTCCGAGTCTTGTTCCTTTGCTATCGTCGCCTCCATCTACACCCTCACGTGGAGGGCATGTGCCTTCTGGTTCTGGTCGTCGGTCTGTGCGAGAGACTCCTAGAAGACCACCACAACCTGCTCATACATTAGACACTTCTCATGGCAAGGGCCACATGTAGTAGTAGATAATAAATTTATATTTTACTTGTCTTTTCTAGTTTCTATTAGTTTTCATAACTGTTGAGTCTTGACTATTTCATATCATAATGATATTTTTTGTAAACAATATATGACTGTGGCAATTTAAGTTTGAAGTTTGAAGTTGGAAATTATAACTCATTGGTAATGATTCTGAATTATGAATATGATGCTTCGTGAAAGTTGTTTCATTTCATTTCATAATTCATTTTATAACATTTCATTTCATGTTAGATATTATTTCTTGTAATGGTTAAACTTTAAACTTTAAACTAGTGCAACTTTGGTGATCATTGATGATAAATGTTATATATTGAATTTTCAATTTTGAAAGCTTGAAGTAGAAACTTTAAGATTGATGAATCATGATTCACAAGACTCAATATGTTGTATGTTATTAACTTATGGATGTGGTTGATGAAGATTATAACTTCTAAATGATTGATGTTATATGGTTGATGGTTCAATGATCAATCTATGTTTTTTATATCTAATTCATCATTCTACATATTTTTTGTTGACATATATGTATCAAAATATAAACAAAATATAGATTATATAAAAATCATTCCCAGATTGCACCGAGACCTAGAGCTTTTGAAAATGTCACTCCCAAGTAACAGTGGGCATTACTCTATAAAATACACCTATGTTACTAGAGTGACTTCAAGTCGTTGTAGCACCAAAGATCTTTGGAGATTTACATACCGGTATGTCGACTAAGGACATATCGTTGATGGGAGTGTCGAAGAAAAGTTCCCTCGGGAATATCAAGAAGCCAACCTGGTGAACCATATTTGCATGCAGGGATAACTCAATTAAAGGAATGATTTTGGCTCTGTGCGGGGTTATGAGCAAGGTGTAGGCATAATTATGGTGATGCCACAACTCTCTTTTGGATTCTGTTTATTGTTGTGCGAACCATGGGACTCAAGTACGAGTGCTTGGAGGAGGTAAATCACTCAATAGGGGTATATAAGCTTCACAACATCTCGACACTACAGAGAGGCCCGTGGCTGGCCCGTTCTAGTTTTGTTTCAATGAGTTTGATTCTGGGGAGCCAAAGGAGTGTTACGTCCATGAAAGGAAAAGTTTTACAAATACTGACCAGCATTGAGTAGATCGTAATACTAGTAAGAGAAGACTGCGTGGAGTACAGATCGAAGGCCTCCCTCGTTGCAGACCTTCTCGGGAGGGAGAAAGCACATTTAATTAAACACATCTATTTAGATCTAGTAAAACAATATATTCATTCTGGTTTATTATTAATAATAATGTGTTATTAAATAAATAAATATATCTAATTTCCCACTTTAATTATACTCAAAACTTAAATACATTTACAAATAATAATTAACCTTCATCCTACCTATAAAACCAAATACTGATACATATCTTATGTTTTTCACCTATTTCTTATTTAATTAAATAAATATAACTATTAATACTTCTATGTTATTTAAATAATTATAATGATCAAAACTGGTTGTTTTTAGTGAGATTTTTTGGAAAATCGGTCTAATTTCTCTAAATCCTGGCAGGAATTTATTGGAATCACAAGCTTGATGGGCAACTTTTGCACAATCTAAATGCCCTAGGATTTTTTCAAGGTGTTAGAATCCATATACCGTCAGAAAACCAATTTAAATAACACAAATCAAGATTTCACCTCACCAAAAAATCTAAAAAATTATACTAAACACAATTCCTTATCAAAATAGTCATGTATTATTTATAATATTAAAAATTTATAAAGCTATACCACAATATTAGAAATAGAAAAGCTAAATAAAAGCCCTTAGATTACCTTAAATAATATATATAACAAATTATACTCTCAAATTATTAAATTTAAAATTCAAAAACCTTTTTTTCCATCAATGTAATTACGCTAAATAATAATAATAAACCATTCACTCATATTAAAAAAAAAACCATGACAAAAACTGTACAAAACTATTTATTCACCACTGAAGAGATTTCTAAAGCATTATGAGCAAAAGCAAATCCACTACAATCACCTGGTCAAACATTCCACACGAATATAAATACGAACATTCCACACGAATACAAACACGACTCTAGACTTAAATAAGCTTAACCGTCATTATCGCCCCCACACTCTGGACTTAAATAAGCTTAACTCTCAATATCAGCGGAATCTTCTGCTGCCTCTACAACTTCACCGGTGGCTTTTGTGCCTTCAATGGTGGCGTCTCCGAAGTCAATGGCGGTGAAGTCAGGGGTGGTGTCACTGACCTCTACGGCTTTAGGGCGGATGCCACACGAATTGTTTTCTTTGGCATCAGCTACGTCCCCTCCACATACCTTGTTGCTCTCGCTTGCCGCTACAGATGCTGGAGGCACTACATTGTTACCCTGGCTAGTCTGCACAATAAATATAATCACATTGTTATTTATATATTTATCATCTCTAGACTCTGCTCAAGCAGATTATTTTGACTTTAACTAAGCTGGAGATGAGTTTACAATGGAGCATAAATAATTGTACCTGAAACAAAACTCGCACACTCGTGGCTTTGCCTGCTATAAAGGCAGCCTGATATATCTTTTCTTCCTCGCCGTCCGCTGCCCATTTATTGCACTTTTCTATCAGTGCGTTATCTAGCTCCTTTGCCAAGCAATCAATAATAACATTGGCAAGTAAGCGCGATGAATTATGGATAACGTCAGCAGAATGACGATCGATCACTCTAGATGTTTCGTACAAGCTAAAGTTTGCAGCGGCCATCATCCAGTCCATGGAATCCTCCGTATTATCCCCCTTTGCATGTTTTTCTCCCTTGGAAATCCTGGAATCTATATGCAGTTTCATCGTGTCACTGATAGTGAGCTTTTGGTCAGTGGGCTTATTCCAAGTGTTTTCAAATGTGTCGAATTCCTTGTCGGCTGCCAGACTTGCTAAATTGGCTTCCGTATCAGAACTTTCAACGAAGTCCATGAGAGGCCATGCCTCAGAACAAGCTTTAAAAGCATCATCAACAACTTTAGAATTAGTGTCACTGTAATAGCACAACATAAAATGGATCAATGACACCGCTCTTATCTTCCAGGACTTTTGCCCAACATACTGCAAATACTTTTCCTCTTGTCCGTATCTTTCTTCACCTTCAGCCGCCTCTGTTTGAAGTCGTCTTATCATCTCTATCAAATCTTTACTATTATCCTTGCCTTGTTCCATATGTTTCTTTGTTGACTTAAAGGCCGTTTCATTGGCCTTCCACAGCTTCTCGGCGCTTTCTCCAGGCAATATCGTTATCCATTTCAAAATTTTCATGTAGCTGGAAAATTCTGAATCGTGTTTGCTCGAGCCACGCGACAACATAATCTTCTCATGGGTTTTTAGTACAGGCATTAATAGAATCAGAGAGAGAAAGTGAGAAGCTTTGCTGATTAAGACCACAAGTTTTTGCAGTAAAAGACCTGTGGACAATAATAAAATATGTAAACGAAATGCTATGATTAAATTCACAAGACAATCTTCCAGGAGTGTTCGGTCAGGATTTCTTTTCTCCCGAAACAAGGCACAATTTCTTTTCTCCCGAAACAAGAGGCCGTTTAACGGTCCATATTTCAAGTCAATAAGACTTCTTGTCCAAAAGTCCTCCACTTGAAATGAACATCCTTGATCTCTATGAACATATATTACGGATGTTAACCATCTGAATGACACAACGACCCATCCTATTAAGACGAATGCGAACTGAATAACAAAAGTTATTTGATTCAGTGGAAGAAAAATGGAAGGAAATTTTGGTTCGGGAATTATGTCACAAACCTTCTTGGGACTAGCGAACAAACTCCATTTAATATTATCCAAAAAACTCCATTTAACTACCATCAGTATAACACAGATTGTGACCAAGAGGCCGGCTAACGAACTTAACACTGACCTCGACATAATATATTCTGGTTGGCTACAACGAACCAGAATCCAACATCTGAGGACATGATCCCCAATGTTTCCACAGTTTCTACAAGACGAGACCAGTGAATGAACCTTTTGATTGATGATGATACGAATGGTTTTACCAGCTAAGACAGTGCAGATAGAGACCAGAAGCAACAATGTAATGGATGTGCATAGAATAACATTCACCACATTGACCGATACCTTATTAGACGAATACGTGTCGGAAAGCACATGTGCTTGTACGCTTATTGCCAATGCTCCAATTTTGGCCCAAACACTTCTAAAGCGAGAACTTACGAATCCCGGAAGCAAAAAAGCAATGAATACACAGATTACAAGTCTTCCGCTATCAAGTACGAGCTGAATGATTGGGCACTTACCATCCTCCTCTTCTGTTTCTGAAATTCCGTTGCTGGTCGAATAATTAGCATAACTTATGAATTGGAGAGTAAGAGCGCTGAGAACCAGAAATCCTCCTGGAAACCAGCATGCTTTTCTCTTGATCGCCCTCCACGCATCCAGCCAGAGTAACAGAAAAAGTATAATCACGCAAGCACACCCACTTAACAGATCTATAGTTTGAATAGAGCCATTCCCCATCTTCGAAAAATGTAGAGAGTCTTGCAGATTCCTTCATTCACTACCCAGTAAGAAATGTGCGCGTTGAAATTTATTGCAACAAATGCACAAGCATAGACTATTAGTGGCCCACTTTCGTTTGTGATGTCCATTACGGTGTGGACCAGATACAACCAGAGTTAATTATTATTACAGTGTGCAACAGAGACATCCACAATAGCGAAAGTCACATTAGTGGGACTTTGGAAAAGACTTGACTTCTCAACACGCCTAAGACGACGCCTCCCAAGGTGATTGGGGAGACTATTAGTGGCCCACTTTCGCTTATGATGTCCATTATAGTGTGGACGTTAATTATTATTATAGTGTGCACGAGATACATCCAGCTTAGATAGATTGATTGGACGGCTAAATTATTTTTCTTATTAAATTATTAAACCTACTCATAATTTTCAACTTTTATTTCCATCAACCTACTCATAATTTCAACTTTTATTCAAATCTAACTTTAAAAAGAGTATTCAAAGTCATTTCACTGTCGTGTATTAAGCATGCTTTATGATAAATGGAAAATGGCTTAAAAAATTCCTTGACAAGAAAACAAAATAGTGAATGTCGAACTCACCTTTTAAATATGTATGCATGGAAAATAGTAATGCTTACACACCCTTTGTCAATGGAATATGTGTATAGTCGATATCACTCACGCACCTTTAAATCTGTACGTCTGGAAAATAGCAATGCTTACGCACCCTTTGTGAATGGAATATGTGTATTGTGAATATTACTCGCATATTCACGTAAATTCCGTGGTGAATAAGCGCGATAAATATTAATCTATTATAAATATCAAGAAATATAATTCATACTAAATTTTACAAATCATAAATTAATTAAATAATTATTTAATTAGGGTATTGTGAATTATTATTAATAATAATTAATATGTAAATTATAATTATATATGAGATAAATTTTTAATTATATTTATCTATTTTTTATTTTACTATAAAGATTTTTTAATTTGTAAATAATTTTTTGTTATAATATTATAGGTTAATACTATGACTTATTTATATACTAAAACAATTATAACTCATTCTATATATATCATTTTTAAATATTCATTTAATTAAAAAATAAATTTAACATATATATATAATATAATATAATTATATATATATATATATATATATTTTTTAAATCCATTCTCATTGCGATTGTTGATCGTTATTATGCAGTTATATATATAGGTAAAAGTGTAGTGTGAAAATTAATTATATAAAAAAGAAAATATTACCTCACTTCTGGAAAAATTAACATAAATGAACTGAATTTGTATTATTGGTTCACAAACTAATTGACTATTGTGTTGTATTAGTGATATTCTGTGGTGCTTTTTAAATGACGTACTTGTGTGTGAGTAGAAAGGACAAGTACCAGTGATATTTTCTCGTGTTTTTTAAATGAGATTGATATTTCCTAGTGTTTTTTAAATGGGATTATTTGTGTGGCTAGATATGACTAGCACGACCTAATATTTGGACGGATGGATGTGTGGGTAAGGTAATATTTGAACGGATGGATGGATGGATGTGTGGGTAAGGTAAAGTTTGATTAATTGAAGGGTAGTTAGAGAAGGATTTATTTTTTTAGACATGATAAATATCAAATTGTATGATTTCATTATTACTTTAGGAAAATATTGAAATAGCATAATCATGTCATGGAGATGGAGAAATGATAGGGAAATGAAGAAAATTTGTTTCATCTTGGCTGTGGTCTTGCATTCACGTTTGGTTATTTTAGTTTTACTATGAATTTTTTCATATTTTTTGGTTTGTCTCACTTTGGCTATGAAGGTAGAGCTTTCTCTCTACAACCAAGTGAATTATTGTGGGTTAGTTCAAAGGGTCTTTATCTGGTTTTCATTTTCAGGTGGGTGGTTGTCTTCTTAGTTTTGGTACATTCCCCACATTTTAGTGTCTCTTATCTATTCCTTTTGTAACCTATCCCCTATCACTCTTATCATTCATATAGGGGCGAAGATGTTGAAACTCAACAGTAGAATGCAATTGAAATCTTACACGAATGAGGTTATTTGTGTTGTCAATAGGCATGCTAATGGTTCCTTACACCAACAAGTCCATTGTCACTTCACTCACACTCAAGTTGATGCCATGAAAGTGACTTCTAATTACTAGTGTCACTTCCCCATTTTGGTCAAGGAGAAGGTTTCACACACTAATAATTTAGTCAAGTATAAATATAGGAAACTATCCAACAGACATGTTGAAGCAAAACTTAGGAATCTGATTCTAGACATAGGGTTGTCTCACTCCATAGAACCCTATTTTTTATGTCAAAAGATATCTAATACATGAACAATTCTTTCATGGCACATGTTGTGGGGGAGAAGGGTAAAAAACAACAAGCAATTCTCCATAAAATGGATCGCATGAACGATATTTGAAGCAATTTAACAAGTAGTTTATAACATTGATGTCATACTAATAGATACAAATGATATCATGCATAACCCAATGGTAACAATAAACAATTCTAGGAATATGAAGGTACCCCGTCCAACAATATCCTAAAGTAATTTTAATGTCCATAATATTTAAAACAAAGTTATATTATGGATATCAACAAAAATATTCAAAATGATTTCATTGTCATGTATCAAGCATGCTCATTTTTGGCGAGATTAATAGTTTCAACACAGCATAGAGACATCCTCTACCACTTATTAATTGATTAAGGTAGTGTGGGGTCCACATTTTGTCACTATTCAAACTTTCACTATACAGAGTTTTCTCCACGCAATGAGAAAGCTTCCACGCAATACTTTATACACATGGACACTGAAGTCGTAAATAGAGTTATCCATGTTGGCATCATTAGCTTACATTAATGCTTTCCACATCATCCATAAGCCACCACCACACTTTGAGGATCATTGTGCAAAGTGCAGAGATGCCTTTCATTGGCTTTGCACTCTGCACAATATGACAAGCGTAAAATAAGGCATGGCAAAAGGGACTCCAACATAGTGATAGATGCTGATAAATTAGAGTTCTAAATATTAACCTTAATCAGACTACACTAATGACATTGCTACGAGAATTGAGGTTGTTGGAATGAAACATGGAGTGATGAGAATTGGAGTGGTCAAGGTTGAGAGTGTTGTAAGGTGGTGGAGGATTTAGGCAAAGAGGAGCTATGCTCAGACTCAACTTGCTCTTTTCAATTGATTCTTTTGCCTCCATCAAACACAAAGTGCGGAGGAAAGAAAACAATTATAAATTGAAGGGCATAAACTTCACACACTCAATTTTAATTACAAGAAAGAAAACAATGTAGAGAAAAACAACTTAACTATAAATTAGAGGAAATAAACTCCACGCACTTAATTTGAATTACAAGTTTTTGTGTAAAGCAAAGTTGAGTGAGGATCAAGAAGTCTGAATGCTTAAAGCAAACATTTCAAGATAATCACAATGGTCCCAAATACCATAAACACGATTATTGAATATTAATTTTTGTTGGCGGTCATGTTGCTTATCATATTTAGCAATTTAAAATTGGAGTTATCTTTTTTTATCATATTTAGCAATTTCAAAATTGCATTGTCCTCCTCATTTTGTTTAGTGATATGAAATTCAAATGGAAATGAGGTCGAAAGCTAACCATATGGATCCAATGATATGAAGTCAAAAATTGAGTCCAATGAATATTGCGACCAGAAATAAATGAATTAAAAAATTATCAATAGAATAACAGTGACATGGGATCATCTTTTTATGCTGAAATTACTTATGTTGGAGGCGTGTTGTGCGATGTGGATTTTTAAATATATCTATTGTGTTAATGCAATAGGATTAAGTTGCAAGTATCTTTGTCCATTGCATTAAACTTTGTGAGTTTGGATGCATAGATATTTTCAGGTTATGTTGAGCTCCCTATTAGAAATAATGTTGTCATTGATGGCAAGGGAAAAGAATATCATTGTAAAGGCACAAGTGGTTGCACGAAGAATGCTTAAGGTGTAGTAACTTTGGAGCCAATTATAGTTCAAAAGATCATCTTAGTATCCCTTTTAACTTGTTCAGATCGTAGAGCTCGGAAAGAGGTTTCCAACGGCATATTGAAGGTTGAAAAACACCTACTAGATTGAAAGTTATTGACAATGAAAGTTATGAAAGTAAAAGTCAAAGTTCAAGGGCCCCACAACACAGTCAATAGACACATATGTGCGAGCATGGACCACATGGAACAATAAAAGCTCAGGAGGGATAGTTACAGGAGGACATGGTAGACAACTCACCTCAAAGCTCGGAATCTAGGATGAAATCAACCTCAGAAGAAATGAAGATGGACATGTTAAGTTTTTCTCTAAGCTTTGATCTTAGAAATTGGACCTTGAAAGCTTATGGATCTTGAAAGAAACCCCTTGGATATTTCTATGAGATATACCTTGAGTTATCACCGAGATTCATAGTAGGTCAACGTAGCAGGCTTGAATTGGGTAGTTTTTACATTAAATTTAACAATGAAATTCAGAGAAAAACAAAGGCCCGGGACCCCCTCTTCTTTGTACCCTTGGCCACATGGACAAGTTAAATAAAGACACATGGCACAATATCATTAGCTCGTAGAGATGATGTGGAGACATGGTGTGATGATGATGTCAGCATGATGTGGCAAATATGAGATGTGACATATGGCATACATATTTTTCATTTTTCAAGTACTCGAATGGGTCGAAAATGGGTGACACGTGGCACTATGGTAGAGGTGGAAGACAACTGTAAATGACTTGTCATTCCTAGAGGTCGACACTTAAAGAAACTCAAAGGTGGACATGTTGGATCACAGGTGGCAAGACACCTCATCTTGATGGAAATATGATTGGACTGTGTGTTAGGCATGCGACAAGGCATGGTGGCAGGATGACGTAATATTAGAATAAACCTCCTCAAAAGAAACAAACTCGAATGTTTTTGAAGGGTACACAGGTAGTAAATTCTGAGAAATAGCCTCAAGACACTATGGCATATGACATGGTAGACAAATCATCTCGGTAATTTTGTGATTGACCAATGCACCTAGGTAATCTTGGCGGTTATGTGATTGGCCCATGTGGACAGGTCATGTCAGTGGTTATTTGATTGGTGGTAGTGTTAGGTAGGTGGACCTGCAAAAACACGATCTCGGCGATAATGCAAGGATGCTCCATTGAGTTTTTTCCTAGAAAATAAATGCTGAGAACTATAGCTTGGGACCAGGATGCGGTTCTATGTTGACATTGTGACCACATGCGCACAAGTTCTATGAACAATGTATAAGTCCTTAAGTATTAGAACAGTGGGCCCAGTTGGTATTTATATGTGTATTTTTTTGTTAAGTGCACATGCTCGGTAAAGATATATAGTCTTGATTTAAGCACCTTGGGCCTATATTGGAGCCTAATGCATGCATGGGTCATCAAATTGTAAATTTGGTGTTTTACACCAAAATTTGGAGGCTTAACACTAAATTGTCAAAGCACTAAAGTTAAACTAGGATTGGATAAATGAGTTAACAACTGCTCTGGCGAAATATACAGATTTGGAGGTGAATTTAGTAGTATGGATAAATTTGGAGGTTAGCCAAATTTAGAAAACCTCTACTAAATAATGTAAAATTAGTAGAATTATAGATTTGAGCAATTTAATTGAGTTTTTCTTGTAGAGACAAGGGAGAAGAGTTAGAATATTTATTATGCACATAAAAGGAAATTCCAAAAGTAGAAAAACAAGAAGTTAATGAGATCAAAACCTATGATAAGTAAAATTTAAAGTGCAAGATAACTAAAACACAAGAACTCAAAATATTAGTCCTAATTCTATATAAACATAATTGAATGTGCATGAGTAATGATTTGTCGGTTGTCTTGGTTGTTGATTGTTCAAAGGTGAATGGTGGATTAATGACTAATGATCATAGATTGTTGAAGTTGAATTTATGGTGGTTGTGGTGAGTGTTTGAAGTGAGAAATTTATTTGTTTGTGTAAGGACGTGGCCTTCATGGTTTGAATATGAAAATTGTATGAAAGATGAATCATTGAGGTCAAGCAAGTGGTAGCTTACATATCATGGATTATAGCTCCTTCCAGTAGTGGTTGGTAAATAGTTAGGGATTGAAGCTCCTTTTAGTGGTAGTTGATAAACTAGGGATTGTATTTCCTTTTAGTGGTAGCTGATAAATTAGCGAGTAGTAGCTTCATTTTGGTTGTAGCTAGAAATTTTTGTAACATCAAGTAGAAGCTTGCCTTTGTGGAAATAATTGAAAAGAAGTTTGAAGAATTTGTGTGTTGTATTTGTGCTCCTAGTGTTTACCCTTGTGAGCTCATATTATTTTGTTGTTGAAATATTTATTGGTGTCCTTATAGTTTTACCAGTGAAAGTTTTTTTTTTTTAATTCCTACAATATTGATTCATCCTCCCTCTTAGTATTTTCTTGGTTTCTAAAAATTGGTATCAGAACAAACCAGTTTAAGTTGGATTAGTTTAAAAACTCGAAGAAAGATCAAGGACCATGGAAAATAAGGAAGGAGGATACACCAATAGGGAACCAATGTTCAATGGAACAAATTATGTGTTTTGGAAAGTCAAAATGAAGACCTATATTCAATCACTTGGAGCTGATGTATGGGATACATTGGAACAAGAATATCAAAAGCCTCAAACCTTGATTATTAAAGACCGGAAGATGGAATTTACATGTAATTCTAAAGCTATGAATGCTTTGCTTGCTAGCCTACCTAAATCAAAACTAGCCAATCTCACGGATTGCACTACTTCAAAAGTTATTTGGGACAAGTTGAGAAAGTAGTATGAAGGTGGCAGTAAGGTAAGGCAAGCCAAACTTCAAGGTTTTAGAATGCAGTTCAATTCTTTGAAGATGTATGATGATGAAGATATTTCTAAATACTTTCTAAGAGTTGATGAGGTTGTAAACACTATAAGAGGATTTGATGAAAAGTTAGAAGAGCTTGTAGTAGCTCAAAATATGTTGAGATCTCTCCTTGATAGATTTAATCCAAAGGTCTTAGTCATTGAGGAGAGGAAAAAGCTACAAACTCTCAGTTTAGCCATAAAAAACAATTAGTATTAGGAGAGGACAAAGCTACAGACTCTAGGGAAGGTTTCCTTAGGTGATGTGTCTATGTGACATCCACTCTGCATACTTCCGTCAATCAATGCATTTTCCACATGTTGAGTGCTCCCATGATTACATCATCTTAGGCCTCAACTATTGTGTACCATTTGTTCCTTTTGAGGAAATCCTCTCAGGGTGATGTGGCTGTGGGACCTCTCCTACTCCAACTCTGCTAATCAAATTCTTTGTTGTTGCTAACATCCTCCCAGCCTTGTGTCATCCTGGGCACTCCCTTTGTGTGTAACTTTGAACCATCCAGGGAAACTCCTACGGGATGATTTGTGTAGTGTGGGGCTATCACTGGTGAATAAGAACTCATTTCTTCACTTTGTTGTCTACCCACGCCATCTCGTATCTCTATTAGTATCTTCACCAAAAGGCTCCGATGTGTTTGGAAAGAATGCCAAACTTAGCCCCAATTAAAGGATCATTACAATCTATGGCTACAATCTTTGATCTAGGAGGCCTTTTCCAAACTTCAGCATACCATTAGAAATCTCTTTCTGAGTAGTGTCCAACTATGTTATTAAATGCATTCAATGTCTCGGACTCCCTCACCACTATAGGTATAAGATTTTAGCTTCTTACCTAATCCTGTTGCTATTATGGTTCTCTACCAAGGATTGCAACAACCATGGGACTCCTTTAAGCTTGACGCACCATGCACATCAATGTTAGCCTAGTTTCTGTTAATGGTAGCCTAGTGAACATCAATGCCAACACACTTGATTCCACCAACTATCCTAACAATTGACCTAACAATGTCAATTGTCCAACAAAATGGTATTGAAAAGCTATTAAGAACTATGCATCTTAATAAACTCATTATTCTTTGAGCATAGAGATGGAAAAATACATTGAAATTTGAAAGTGATATAAAAGAGCAAAAGGATCTTCACATTGAGGTCAGCAATGAAAAATAGGATACAAAAAAAACAAAAAAAAGACTAATATTCCATATCATGTATTTTTACTTAAATTTTACTTATTTCATTGTCAAAATCCTTAATATTACTTTCATTTAAAGTTTCTTGTTTTGACACCTGTGTATACAAGTTTAACATTATACATAGCCACATTTTCATTATAACAAATTATAATTTGAAGTTATAAAATTTTATCACCAATAATAATGCAAGTTTTAGAAACCACACATTTTCAAACTATAATCTAGAATAATTACTAGCGCTCTTTTATTATGATTATCATATATTTAAAATATTCACTTTTATTTATTTGTTTTTTAATTAATTTTTGGCCTTATGCAAGGGTCTAGAAAATCTTGGCCTCCAATGTTCGTTGCCTTAGGGAAGGGTTTTGAAATCATAGTGGAACTCAAAATATCAAAACATAATATTTTGGGGATTTGATGCTTGTTATTTTCCAATTCATAAAGGCCAAGTCAACAATTTCTAAGGAGTCAGTGGCTACTAACCAATGAATTCTTTCCCTAATGTCAAATTTTGACAGGGTAAACATTTTTCACATCCCTTGTCATTTGAACTCATAGGCTAATACTTTAACAAAAAAAGGATCTATGGTGACCCAGGAGAGTTCAGTTATAATAAATGGAAGAGCCACATCCCAATTCCATGACATGTTAAGTCGCAACACTATGACACATCGAAATGTCTCCTGACTATTGTCACAGGTTTCTGACAAGGTAGGTCACTAAGATATGCTTTGCTAGATTATTTCTCTCTCTCGTTCTCTCCATTATTAGAAGCACAATAGGGGTATCAAGTGTTTAATGAGAAGGTATAGTTGGACACATTCCAAAGTGCTCCTATATAAATCTGGTCGTTTCCACTTAATGGAGGATCTTTCTGATCAATTTCAAATGCGACGTTGTAAGGAGGTGAGGGCACATCCAAAGAGGAAGAACTCATTTCACCTAACTTAGAATGTCCCATGATTGTAGCTATTCGGTGTTAGTGGCTAAACAATTTTTAATGTAGGTTGGCACATTCTAGGCTTTGAGCCATCTCATTATAACAATGCCTTTGGCCTTTTGTCTACCTTGATGGAAATTGGTTGAAGCCCTTGGTCGTCTGTATTGTTCATCTTCAGATTTTTTCTTTGTTAGTTTGTATCTTCTCTTCAGGATGGTGCACCGACAAGACTATGTGGAACTCGCAAATGTTATTGAAATGATGATTAATGGTGCACAGGTGTTGATGGCCTTAATTAATAGACTCGAGGACATCGTGGAGTGGTAGATAAGATATTTCCAGTTGTTTACAGAAGTAGATATTCTCACTCATCATGTGGAAACGAAAGACACCTTGGATGATTTAAAGGAGGAAATTCCCCTTCTCTTAGATCAGGTTGCTGCTCTATAGGTCTCATCATCCACTGTAGAAGGAAATTCAAATAGAACTCATGCCCCTGGTAGTTCTCTCTCTTGTGGTAAAAGAGCACTTCACCCACAAGGTCTTGACAAGGGTGGATGCAATGTCAGGTGATTCCTATTAAGCTATAAAGTTTATGTGGTTTATGTAGATAGTTTTTTCCTTTCCTCTCTATATATAGTATGAATGTTTGTGAGTGCGTCCTATTGCTAGGGCCTTACTGCAGAATCTATAGTTGTAATTGTCTTTTGTATAAAGTAGTGAAATCTTGCACAAACTAGTAAACTCTTAGTTTACCTTGATAAAGATACAATTACTTTAACTAATATCAAATGTAAGGGTGTTGTGCCCTCTCCCATTTTTATTTAATATATATGTGTGTGTGTGTGTGTGTGTGCACGCACACACTCCTTAAAAAATTTATTGTAAAATTAATCTTAATTTATAATTATTATTTATATTTTATATATATTTCAAAACTCTATATATAGAAATATTTTTATTTCTAATTATTGTTGAAATATGTAACTAAGTTCAGTCTTCATGATGACATGTAATTATGATTTGATGTAATGAGAAAAATAAATTTATTATTTCTGATCTTGATGCATGGGTTACATGCTCAAGAAAATTTATTTTTAGGTCAAGCTCTCATTGCGAGCTATTATGATTTTTCATTGAGTCATGAAGTCATTAGAGTCATTGTCATGTATGAAAACACCCATTTGGGCATGTTACGTATTGAAATAAAAAATTATTTAAGTCAAAGTCTAGTCAAAGAAATCTCCAAGACCAAGTCATAAGAGAAAAACAAAAGTCAGCTTTCTCAAATATCAAGTCAACCAAGGGATAACTTCAGGTCAACCTCAGAGCATGGGGAAGTAGTCTATTATAGGAGGGCTCAACCTCACTTAAGGAGGCATTCATTCATTCATCATAAGTTTGATCTAAGAAGGAAGAGGCTACTGAAATAGGTGAGAAAAGGAAGAGATAATCTCAACAAGAAGAAGTAAAATGATTGCATCTATTTTATGGATTGAATTTATCACACATGCAAGGAAATATTAGGGCATCCACCTATTGAAGAAAGGTTGAATTTTAGACCTTTAGGACACTGAATTAATACAAGGAAATGATATATATTTCAAGCCGAGATCACAAGAATACTAACTAATTGAAGGAATAAAAGGGATGAGATTACCCTAAAGTCAGCCACACGTGCGAAAAATATAGCCCATTGAAGGAGGCTGAGAGTTGCAGTTAAGGAGGTCGATAATTTCATATTAGTATTACAAGAGTGAAGGCTAAAATTGAAGAGGAAAGTGCAGCTGAATCAATAAACGGTTAACTTTAAATTGAGATAATTTGAATTGGTCTTGGATAAACTTCCTTATCAAGGTTCTAGGTCTTGGAATTCGTCAAATTAAAGATTCTATAAGAAGAAGAATTGTGTGGTTTTTCCTCTCAAGATTGGAGAGGTTTTGGTCTGGGTTGATCGCCTATATCTTGTGTACTTCGTCTAATTATTATTTATGATGTGGTAGTTGTTTGATGAAGAAAAAACTAATAATAATCAACTAAAAAGAGAAGTTAATAAAACACAATTATCATTGCAAGAGAAATCACCTTCACTTGCTACCCCTAGATTTCTCAACATGGTATCAGAGCTAAGGTAATAATTCAAGAAAGGGAATCTCAACTAATGACAAGGTTTTGGAAAAATATCCAAGGCATCAAAGAATCAAGAAGAATTTCTCATCTCCAAGCCATATCGAGGACAAAGATTACGTCATCACCTTGAAGGAAGTATCAAAAACTTATATCAATCAAAGAAGGTCTCTTCAATCAAAACATTCTTGGTAACCTTGCTCCATTGTCACCACAAGGAAAAGAGAGAACGAAGAGTTCAATACTAATTTTTTGGGTTATAATTCCTCTCACTTATGGAGAATCTAGAACATCCACCACGTAAATAGCACTGGATTACAGTCAAGCTCTAGAGCCAAACTTTGGAGTCAAAATAAGTGAAGTTTCAAATCGAGACCTTGAAGAAAAATAAGTCTACCATCAATATCTTTTGAAGACCAAAAATTAATTACAAGAAGGAGTGAGAGTATGAATTATTTTTAATTTTACATGAAATCAAACCTTCATCGACCTCAGATATGAGATTTTCAGATCATATCACCCTACAAGTCATACATATGTTTTATCTCTCTAAAGAATTCAAAATTGTTGAAATTTTGAAGTATAGATCTCTCTATATTTGTGATAACATATACCTCATATTCAAATATGTGTTCTTGTGACATAACTACTATACTCTTCTTACAAGTTCAAATCTGGTGGTGACCGAGTTCATGCAATGAAGTCACAATCACACACACACACACATAGATAGATATATATATAATTATATATATATATATATATATAATATAATATATATATATATATATATATTCTATGAAAAGGATTTATTCACTATAAAGAAGTTGGAAATAATTGAGGAAACAAACTTGAAGCAATCAATCGTCAAGCAAATAGAGACAAACATTGATATTAATGCAAGAGAATGAGGCTTGAAGACAAAAGGCTTCAAATTTTATTCAAAAAATACAAAAAAAAGTTTACAGGCAAAGGAGTGGGATCCTTTAGCTGTCACTTTACAAAGCTTTCTAGATAGGATTTGAGCTACAATTTAGGGATTTGTATTATCTTGTAATTAATTCAAGTAGTTAGGCTTAATTGAGATTCTCGAGGAGAATATCATGTAGATTAGATGTTATCTAGGATTAGGCAAATTCGATTCATTGATCAGGATCTGATTGTTATATGTATTGGTATTTATGTAAGTTTTGAATTAATGTAAAGGGATTTTGGCTAGATTTTGGCTTATGAGGATTTGATTGTAAAGTTTGGAATCTCTCTGTATCTCTTTATATTCTATACATGAATGGTCAATCCCGGAGGTTTTAAAATTCCTTCGAAATATTTCTGAACATTGTTGATTTCCAGTTTGGCCTCTCTAGAATCAGAGTTTTATATACTCTTGTGTTATCGCATATAAATATTCATACACTGCACATTTAAATAATTTGAATGTATTTCAAAACCATAGGGTTTAGTTAGCAATATCCTGAATATAACTTAGAGACAAATTAAACTTGGCGGAATGAAAAAAACCTTGAAAAAATTCGTGAGAAACCCAGGAAAAGGTCTGAACCGTCCGATCGACAAATCCAATAGATCTAACAGTTATCGTGTGCCAACAAGCACATGCGTTAAACAGAGTAGTAAAGCGATCTTCGTAGGTGAATGCTATTTCTCGCGCGATCTCAAGGTTGTAATTTGTATTCTGAAATTTCACGCGATTACACTTAGCAGCCAACACGTAGCATAGGAAAACTTATTTTCTCCCGTGATCTTAGATTGTTATACATCGGACATTAATCCATGCGAGATTATGTGTCAAGCATTGGATCAAGCTGGATTAATCAACGGTGGAGATCATCTGGCTAGTTTGCAAGCATGGAAAACAATAACCATCGAATTGAGTGTTGAGATTGACGACAGAGAATTAACATGATAAAGGTTTGTGAGTGACAAATGTGACAAGGTTATAAAGTGCAGTTTTATTTACTTTTGGTTCCGTGGGAAAAGTGAAGGTTTGCTATATTTCAAGTAAATTTAACAGTTACGCTATTTTAGCAGAATATCTAAAATTAGAGGTTGATGACTGATACTCCAAAGGAAACCTGAGAAGAACTCCCGCCTGACCTTGAGGAGATCGTTTATGGTTTTGAACAATTATCCTTAACACCTACAACCAGCCCACTATTAGTGCTATCATAGAAGCTTATTGACACTGATCAGGATCTCAAAGATCAGAGAAAGAAGTCCAAAATGGCTTTCAGAGTTGGAGGAAGACGTGGTCAAAGAAGAGGAAGACCAGTTGCAAATGCTGAAGTGATGGAAGTTATGCAACAGATGCAAGCTAGATTAGAAGCAGTGGAAATGGGAAATCAAGGAGATGCAGATGTTGGAGATGTCAGTGACCCTGAAGTTGAAGCTGCAGAAGAAGAGGAACCTACAAAAGTTACTCCTGAAATGAGATTCTTTAAATCAGTGTTAGGATCCACATCTAAACCCAGACTTGAGGGTACAATTTATACAAGAGGTTTAAACCCTTAGGAGTTGATAGAATAGATTAATGACATGGATAAATTATTTGATTATGAAGAAATGGAAGAAGGAAAGAGAGTGAAATTTGTTGTCACAAAATTGAAAGGACATGCAACACTTTCTTGGGATGGAGTGCAGGCCAAAAGAAAAATACTTGGTAAGAAGCTAATTAAAAATTGGAACGGGATGGTGGCAAAGTTGAGAGGTAAGTTTTTGCCAAGTGATTATCAACAGACATTATTTAGACACATGCAAAATCTTAGATAGTGGTCTTTGACAGTGAAAGAATACACAAAGGAATTTTACAATGTAAGCATAAGAGCTGGACAAATTAAAGATATAAATGATAAGGTTGCAAGATATATAAATGGTCTCAAAATGGAGATCCAAGATGAGATAAGTGTGTTGTCTCCTAAAACAATAGAAGAGGCTTATCATATGGTATTGAGGGTTGAAGAAAAACTCATGAGGAAGCAATCTGGCAAAAGTAGAGTTACTTTCTAAGGAAGATGAAGTCAATATGGTAGAGGAAGATCTACAACAGCTAGAGATGGAGCTAGCAATAGCTCGAATCACCATACACCCACAGAAGGTGAAGCAAGTGGTAGAAGGAGTTTTTTCAGAGGAAGAGGAGGCAGAGGTAGAGGAAAAGAAATCAAATGTTACAAATGTAATAAGCTGGGACACAGAGCCTATGAGTGCCCAGAAAATGCAGGAAGAAATTAGAGGAATGTAATTGTTGCTCAGAGTGAAGAAGTAGTAAAGGTGCTAGAAGAAGACAATGTACCAGAGAAAGGGGAATCTTTGGTAGTTACCAAATTTTTATTAAAGTCAGTGAAGGAAGTTGCTAAACCAGCACAGAGAAAGACTTTGTTTAGGATTGTGTGCAAGGTTCAAGGAAGACGATGTCAAATGATAACTGTTAGTGGTAGCACTGATAATTTGGTCTCTACAGAAGTGGTGGAGAAGTTGAATTAAAGACAAAGAAACATCCAACACCTTACAAGGTGTCATGGATTCAAAAAAGGACATCCGTTGTTAGTGAATGAACACTTTGAAGTGGAGTTGCAGCTGGGCAAATATAAAGACAAAATTCTGTGTGATGTGATGCCTATGGATGTGTGTCACATATTACTAGGAAGACCCTGGCCGTATGATAGAGGAGCTATGCATGATGGGAAAAATAACACATACAAATTTGGTAAAGATGGTGTTAATCATACATTGTTGCCTATGGAAGAAGAGGATGCATCAAGAAAATATGATCCAAAGACCCTATTGCTAAGTGGAAAATAATATTTGCAGAAGATTGAAGAGGACGAGGTAAATTTTGCATTGATTTGCAAACCCAAGGTAATAATGACTTCCACTAAAATTTTTGATTTTCCAATTGAAATTCAAGAGATGATGGAAAATTATTGTGATATCATTATAGAGGATTTTCCTAATGAGTTACCACCCATTAGAAAAATCATTCATCATATAGATTTGATTCCAGGGGAAAATCTACCAAATAAAGCAACTTACAGGATGACTCCCACAAAAAATGAATAAATTAGAAAATAGGTTCAAGAATTGTTAGATAAAGGACTGGTTAGAGAGAGTTTGAGTCCTTGTACAGTGCCAACAGTGTTGAGTCCAAAGAAAGATGAAGGCTGGAGAATGTGCATTGATTGAAGAGAAATCAACAAAATAACAATCAGGTACAGGTTTCCTTTACCTAGAATTGAAGATTTTATGTATTGTTTAAGTGGAGCAAGATATTTTACAAAGCCGGATTTAAAAAGTGGTTATCATCAAATAAGGATTAGAGAAGGTGTTGAATGGAAAACTACTTTTAAAACAAATGAAGGACTGTATGAATGGATGGTAATGCCTTTTGGGTTATCAAATGCTCCTCGTACATTTATGAGGCTTATGAATGAAGTTTTGAAAGAATTTATTGGTAAATTTGTAATAGTATATCTGGATGATATATTAGTTTACAACAGATCTAAAGAGGAACATATGAGACATCTGAGTTATGTCTTACAGAAGTTGCAACAAGAAAAGTTACTTCTAAATTTAAAGAAATGTTCATTCATGAAGGAAGAGTTGGTATATTTGGGCTTTGTTGTTTCTGCTGATGGATTAAAGATGGATCCAGAGAAGATAAATGAAATCATAGAGTGCCCTTCACCGAAAAGTGTTTTTGAGGTAAGAAGTTTCCATGGTCTTACTAGTTTTTATAGAAAATTCATAAGGAATTTTAGTAAGATCAATGCTTCTATTATTGACACTATAAAGAAGGATAAACAACAATTTAAATGGACTGTTGAAGAAAAAAAGAACTTTCAACTGTTGAAAAGAAAGATTACTGAAAAACCATTTTAATTTTGCTTGATTTTAATAAACTTTTTCAAGTGAAATGTGATGCTAGTGGAGAAGCTATTGGAAGTGTTTTAAGTCAGGAGGACAGACCTGTAGCTTATTTCAATGAAAAACTAAATGAGTCAAAGAAGAAATATTCTTCTTATGATAATGAATTTTATGCAGTTGTATAGTCATTGAAGAAGTGGAGACATTACTCGATGTCTAAAGAGTTTATACTTTATTCAGATAATCATGCATTGCAGTACATTATGCAACAACCAAAGCTTAGTCAGAAACATGCAAAATGGGTAGAATATCTTCAAAGTTTTAATTTTGTATTGAAGCATATAAATGGCCAATCAAACAAAGTAGCAGATGCCTTAAGCAGAAAAAGTATCTTAGTTCAGTAAGGTCAAATTCAAGTGTTGGGTTTTGATTTTCTTAAGAATTGTATGAGAAAGATTAGATTTTAAAGAGGCATTTGAAGCTTGTAAAAATCCTGTTTTGTTAGATAAAAGTAAGTGGCTAGATTTTTTCTTTCAAGAACGATTGTTGTTTAAAAGAAATCAGCTGTGCATACCAAATTGTTCTATGAGAGAAAATTTAATCAAGGAGAAAAATAGTGGTGGAATTGGAGGACATTTTGGTGTAGACAAGACTTATGAGCAGTTGAATCAGTTTTATTTCTGGCCGAAGATGAGACTTGAAGTGGAGAAGTATGTGAAAAATTGTAAATTCTGTCAGTATGCAAAGGGAAGGAGCCAAGACATAGGTTTGTATGTTCCATTACCAATTCTAGATACACCTTGGGATATGGTAAGTATGGAATTTGTTTTGGGTTTACCAAAAACTCAAAGAGGAAATGATTCAATTTATGTTGTGGTTGGCAGATTTTCTAAAATGGCACATTTTATTCCATGTTATAAAACCAATGATGCTACTCAAATTGCTAATTTGTTTTTTAAGGAGATTGTAAGGTTGCATGGGTTACCTAAGAGCATTGTTTCAGATAGAGACACCAAATTTGTTGGTCATCTCTGGAGGACCTTGTGGAAGAAACTTGGTACTAAATTGAGTTTAATTTCAGCTTATCATCCTCAAACTGATGGGTAGACTGAAGTTGTAAACAAAAGCTTGGGTAATCCTCTGAGAAGCCTTGTAGGTGAACATCTGAAACAATGGGATCAAATTTTGGCACAAGCTGAATATGATTATAATGATTCTCCTAATAGGAGTACAGGGTAGAGTCCATTCCATATAGTTTATGGAATGCACCCAAGAGGAGTGTTTGAATTAAGGGACTTGGGAAAAGTTTAAATGAGAAGTGCTAAAGGAGAAGATTTTGCTTCAGAGATTCAAGCAATACATGAAGAGGTAAAATAATAGTTACAAGATAGCAACATAAAGTACAAGAGCAAAGCAAATTTGAAGAAGAGAGAAGTTAATTTTTAGCTTAGAGATTTGGTTTTAGCACACCTGAGGAAGGAAAGATTTCCAAAGAGGGAATATAACAAGTTAAAATTTAAGAAAATTGGACCATGGAGAGTCTTGAGTAAACTTTCTGCAAATGCATATGAAATTGAATTACCCCCTCATATTGGAATATCTCCAATTTTCAATGTTGTTGATTTGTACGTGTATGAAAGTGGAAATGCAGAGGATACAATAGAAGATAAAGAAGAACAAGAGGTTGATTAGGTAAAACAATTACCAACAACAAAGGCATTACAGCCAGAACAAATTTTAGACAAGAGGGTGTTTAAGAAGACAAGGGGACATGAGCATTTTCAGTATTTGGTCAAGTGGAAAGATCAACCGATTACTGATGCCTGGATGACAGATGCCATGCTACAAAAGTTGGGTAGTTATGTAGAAGAGCTCATGGACAAGAGCCCATGAAAAATTTTGTCCTCCGGAATCTAATCCAGGAGCATGAGGCTTGAAGACAAAAGGCTTCAAATTTTATTCCAAAAATACAAAAAAAAAACTTTACAAGAAAAGGAGTGGGATCCTTTATCTGCCACTTTACAAAGCTTTCTAGATAGGATTTGAGCTAGAATTCATGGATTTGGATTATCTTGTAATTAATTCAAGTAGTTAGGCTTAGTTGAGATTCTCGAGGAGAATATCATGCAGATTAGATGTTATCTAGGATTAGGCAGATTCGATCCATTGATTCAGGATTTGATTGTTGTATGTACTGGTATTTATGTAAGTTTTGAATTAATGTAAAGGGATTTTGGTTGGATTTTGGTTGAGGAGGATTTGATTGTAAATTTTGGAATCTCTCTATATCTCTTTGTATTTTGTACATGAATGGTCAATCCCAGAGGTTTTAAAATTCCTTTGAAATATTTCTGAAGATTGTTGATTTCTAGTTTGGCCTCTCTAGAATTAGAGTTTTATATACTCTTGTGTTATCATGTTTAAATCTTCATACACTGTGCATTTAATTAATTTGAATGTATATCAAAACCATAGGGTTTAGTTAGCGATATCGTGAATATAACTTAGAGATAGATTAAACTTGGCAAAAGCGCTAAAACCTTGGCGGAATGAAGAAAACCTCGACAAAATTCCTAAGAAACCCAAGAAAAGGTCTGAACCGTCCAATCAACAAATCCAATAGCTCTAATGGTTATTGTGTGCCAATAAGCGCAGGCATTAAATAGAGTAGTAAAGTAGTCTTCGTAGGTGAAAGTTGTTTCTCACGCAGTCTCAAGGTGGTAAATTGTATTATGAAATTTCACGCGATTACACTTAGCGGCCAACACGTAGCACAGGAAAACTGCTTTTCTTGTGTGCTCTCGACTTGATATACATCGCGCATTAATCCACGCAAGATTACTATTCAACCGTTGGATCAAGTGGGATTGATCAACGGTGGAGATCATCCGGTTAGTTTACGAGCGGGGAAAGCGATAACCGTCAAATCGAGTGTTGATATTAATGAAAAAGAATTAATGCAATAAAGTTTTGTGGAATGACGGATGTGACAACGTTATAAACTATAGTTTTATTTACTTTTGGTTCCGTTGGAAAATTGAAGGTTTTCTATATTTAAATTTAACAGTTTTGCTATTTTAGCAGAATATCTAAAATTAGAGGTTGATGACTAATACTCCAAAGGAAACTTGAGAAGAAGTCCCACCTAAGCTTGAGGAGGCCGTTTCTGGTTTTGAATGATTATCCTTAACACTTGTAACCAACCCACCAGATATACTTATAGTTGTAAGTTTTGCGTAAGGCCACCAACACAAGGTCTGTGGAAAACATATACTTGGAAGAAGAAACATAAGAGTATAGTGAAGAATATATTTCACCCGAAAGAATATTAATGAAGATGGCATCTGAAATTGCAAGTAATCTCCTCAAAGGTAAGTAACCATAAGGTATGTATGGTATATTATAAGATATTTTGGGTTGAAGATATGATTCCAGGTTCTGTTATTATTCTATGGAAAATAATGAACCCTAGCATGACATAAAGAGGGAATATAATCTGATCTAAGGTTTGAACTTTAAAATCCCTAGCACGAACTCTTGATTTCTTTTAAACCCTAAAAATATCGTCATCATGTTTTAATGTCGTATACTTTTCTTGGGATGCTTGTCAATAAATATTGCAAGTACAAGAAGTAAAGATGGATGGGTTGAACCTTTGTTCTAAGAAACATGATGGAATAAGGAATTTGTATGGAGAGGAGGGTGAAGAAACCTTCCGCCTGGGCAATCAAGAAGAAAATCACTATGACGAGATGCATCATTTAAGGGATGGCATCATAATAGCATATGGTTGAAAGCAAGAGCTCATGAAATTTTTATGGGAATCTTGAGAGATGGCTGACGTTTATGGTAGTCATAATTAGAAGGAAGTGGCTCTTGATAACCTCATCAGAAGCATAAGTGGTACTTATGGATAAAAGAATGTCATCTAGTAAAGAGATAATCATACATAATTAGGAGGAAGCATTTGAAAAATGAATCTAATCAGGATCCTCTGATGGAATCTTAATTCAAAGACTCATCTCTTGGGAAAAGAAAAGTCTCTTTGAAAATTCCACCTTGTATGGGATTCATAGGATGATGGTATGATGTCAAAAGAAGTGAATCATGTTAAGATGATTGAAGGTCTTTCAATCAAGGAAGTTATCGAAGGAAGTCTAGGTGACCAAAAGAAACAGATGAGGTATGTATGCTTGTATTTAATAAAATTGAGTCATGTCATATAGTTGCAAATAACATGGATAAATACTCTACCTTGTGAGCATGATCAAGAGAAAGGGATCTCCTCCTTTAGAAGGATGAATGAAGGCATGGGTCACATATTGTCTAGATGAAATCAACATAATATGTCCTCATATTAAATATGAGGTGGTTGAAAAATATTATGAAGCCATGATTGGGAGTTCTTGGGAAACAATACGTGAATAAAGAAAAGAAGAGATTGTGAAAGATGCAACTATGGAGAAGGAAATCAACATCAAGTGACTAGAGGAACTTACTATGGTATCTCTAAGGGAAAGATATCAGGACCTTCAAAAAGTTTAAAAAGCAAGAAGCCCCTTTAAAAATGAATATCTTGGAGATGTGTTAATATGAATGTAGGATGTTGATATTGCGAAAAAAATATGCCATGATGAAAGGCTATCACAAAAGGTAATTCTTTTATTTGATGTTCATTTCTGATCTTTGAATAATATCTGATGGGCTAATACAGAGCTACCTAAATAGAAGTGTGGATGTCATAAAATCTAATACTCATGTGGAAGGATGAAATATCTTGAAGGATTAATGATGTGGAAAAGGGAGTTGTATGAGGAAAAAATAGATATGGTCTAATGTATCACTCTTTGATGAAAGGAAGAAAAACATGAAATCCCTGATTTGAGAAGGAAAGTGATGGATGAATGATGCCCTACAAATAATTCCTAAATATGAAGCCTCCATAATGTTAAATATAAGTTTCATGACATCGAATGGAGGAGCACTACAAGCAGCTGAAGATCCCATGATCTCCACTAATGAAGAACGAACTGTTCTTGAAAATAGGTCCCTAGTTAAAAGAGAGCGTGGAAGCAAGTTTTTAATTTAATAGAATCTTGGAAGAAAATCCTTGGTTAAGAGGGAGCTTGGGTACATTCCTTTTATAGGAATGGGTACAGTCCTTTTATAGAAATGGGTATAGTCCTTTTATAGGAATGGGTACATTCCTTGATTGGAATGGGTATATCCTCCCTAGTTGAGAGGGAGAAATAGACACATCATTCTTGTCTTCACTTAGGAAGAAAGGAACAGCTGACTAGGTAAGCATCTGACATTCGATACTTTTTGAGGATGTGGCAAGGAATCCAAGATATGAGTAGTCGTAGAGGTCTGATATTATTTAAGGACTAGTAATCCAAGATACGAATAGTCCTGGAAAGACATACCCTGTGAACACCTGGGTGGTGTATACTCCTAGAAAGACAATGATGAAGGTGTCTATAAATCATTGGTCTTGCCAACATTGTGCTCTGATCTTATGGAAATATGGATTTGTTAGTTAAGGCCTTGCTATGTGACAATGTTGGATGATATGATTATCTGCAAATGGGTTACCAATATGACTCTTCTTATGAGGATTCTTTAGATTAAGAATGTCCAAGCAACTTGAATAGATTATGAGTACCTCCCTACTTAAGAGGGAGTGTTGAAATATGTAACTAGTTTCAGTCTTCATAATGACATATTTAATTATGATTTGATGTAATGAGAAAAATAAATTTATTATTGTTGATCTGGAGGCATGGGTTTCATGCTAAAAAAAAAATTAGGTCAATCTCACATGGGGAGCTCTTAGGATTCTTCATTGAGTCATCAGGTGATTCGAGTCATTGTCATGTATAAAAATACCCTTTTAGGCATGTTACATATTGAAAGAAAGATTTATTTGATTCAAAGTCTAGTCAAAGAACTCTCAAAGACCAAGTCATAAGAGAAAAACATAAGTCAAGTTCCTCAAATATCAAGTCAACCTAGGGATAGATTCATGTTAGTCTCAAAGCATGGAGAAGGAGTCTATATATAGGAGGACACAACCTCACTTAAGGAGAGATTCATTCATTCATAATAAGTTAGATCTAAGAAGGAAAAGGTGACTAAAATAGGGCAGCAAAGGAAGAGATAATCTCAAGTAGAATAAGTCAAAGGTTTGCATCTATTTTAGGGCTTGAATCGGTCACATGTGTGAGGAAATATTATGGCATCCACCTATTATATAAAGGCCAAATTTCAAACCGTTAGGAAGTCGAATCAATATAAGGAATTGATCTATCTATCAAGCGAAGATCACAGGAAGACTAACTCTATTCAAGCAAAGGAATAAAAGGACTAAGATTACCCTAAATTCTACCACACATGCGAAAACTACATTCCATTGCAAGAGGCCAAGAGTTGCAGTCGAGGAGGTCGAGAATTTCATATTAGTATTGCAGGACCATAAGCTAAAGTTGAAGAGGAAAGTGCAGTTGAATCAATAAAGGGTGTATAGTTGGCATGAGACAAGTTGACTTGGTCTCGAAGAAAGTTCTTAGTCAAGGGTCTAGGGCTTGGAATTCGTCAAATTGAAAATTATTTAAGAAAAAGAATTATCTGGGTTTTCCTCTCAACATTGGAGAGGTTTTGGCCCTGGATGATCGCCTATATCTTATGCCCTTTGTCTCATTATTCTTTATGATTTTCTAGTTGTTTGATGAAGAAAACACTAATAATAATCATGTGAAAAGAAGAAGCTAATTAAGAAAGTAAAATCACATAAAACACAATTATCATTGCAAGAGAAATCACCTTCGCTTATAGCCCCTAGATTTCTCAACAATTATTAAAATGAAACTTATGAAACTGTTATATGATTATTAATTATATGTTTTAAAGTATCATGGTTACAAATATGAATCATTGTTATCTAAATTTATTTTAAGGTGATATGCTTATCAATATTCTTTTGGATTTTTATTTTGTTTCTATTAAAAAAATTACAATATAACAGATTGACCTAAATCCATTTATTATTTTAATTACGTTTTAGTACCTTTCTAGTGGAGCCAACAATATGTTTTATTATTATTATTATTTGATCTAACACTTCATCTAACTATCCACTACAATGTCTCCTCCATAATGGAATATAGAGAACCTCTCAATGCAAAAATTTGGTATTTTATTTATAAGTGCTTTCTATATTAGGTATGAAGGAAATGTATAATTCATTCAATGCTTAATATGGGTTGAGATATGGAATTAAAAAAAATAATAATAGGAACAAAACAAATACCAATATGAATCATATATAAAATATTTTGATGTCCACTTTAATATATATATATAATGTCGTGGATAAGAAAAACACCAAATTTCTATATGAGACCCCCTTTCTTGTGGGACAAGGGACCTACCTCCATGCAATGACTAGATTATTAATGTTTATGGAGGTGTACATACTCTATCCCCTTCTATATTTGAACATGTAACATCTTATGAGAAAGCATTTGTTCTTAACCATTATACGTATGTATGTAATGCCTTGGAAGACTAATAGAAAATGAAGTGGCCTTTCAATTCGATCTGAATCAATGTCTAGTAGAGAATGGAGGATATCCCCCACTAGCTTCAATAGGATTGGAAAATAATAAATGATCGAGGCATCTCCCACCTAGATATGGTGTTCGTGGCAGTGGAGGGGATGTGATTCCTTCAGTGCGTCACTTGTTTTCCTTAATGTGTGCTGATACAAACCCATCATCCCAATGGTAGAGGGATGTTGCAACACTATGACTTAATGTGCAATGAAATGATGGGAAGGAGTGCAAGCGCCTCCCCAGCTAATGTTTTCTTTGAGAGTTATAAGTTGAGATCCTTAAAACACAAGGTTAAGGATGGTCGTACTTAAGGGAAGGCCTGATAACAAGGTGAGGGGCCTTGATTGACAAATTTTTATGACAACTTTAAAGGACTCGGAGGTAGATCTCTAATCGGTGGGTTATTAGGTTCATGAGAGTACATTGTCTCTTCATCTTATGTTATTTTTATTGTTGTTTATGGACCTATTTTTGCTTTCAATTCCTTATATGTTGCATTTAGTTTTTTTGGGGCATGAAAAAGACCTTGCAAAGGAAATGAATCTCAATGGCCAAGGCCCTAGGTTGAGCAAGCCCAACGTTGTGGAGGTTGCATTGATTTTTTAGGTCACTTTGCCTATTCTAGATTGTGGTAGAGGGAGTGTGCAATTGGGCTGTTATTGGCAAGAGGGTTTCTAATTTTAAGAACTAAATGAAAAGGAGTATTGGGTAGACCAGGGGAAGAAGTGGAAGAATAATTTTTGGGTAGGCTAAATCTCTTCATCTGCAGATCCCTATCATATTTCCCAAGCTATTGGGGATGTCTAGGAGGTAATTACTTGTTTGCTACAAGAAGTGCTTGGAAAGGGATAAAATACACATGGAGGAGTTGGGGAAGGGTGTGGAAGAATGGAGGAATAATTTGATGGAGGACAAGATCTTTGAAGAGGTACAGGGATAGGTCTTTCACCCAATTCATTCATTCTTAGGTTTATTTTTTCAAGATTCTTGAAACCTTTTGCTTACTAAGACCATTGCTTCTCAAGCCATAGAGAGGACATAAACAACCTAGAAAGACACCCTGCAAGTAGTTCATAATTTTTAGGGCAAGTTTAAAGAATGAGTAAAGGGGTCTTTGGTATTGGTTTTTTACTCACATCAATAACATAGGGAAATTAGCCCAATTATAGGATGATGGGGTAGATGACACCCCATCAAACCTTATCATTCTTGAGGATGAGGGAAAATCATTAAAAACCAAAGAAGGAATGAGAAAAAATGACAAAGAAAGTTGGGGATAGGTAGGTAGAGGAGCACCTCCAAACCCCCTTGTTTAATGTTTTTCTTTTTGAAATTGTCGTTGCCTTCCAGAGGTGATTATAAGCTTAACCTTTAATATGAAAAACCATGACCCAGGGGCATCTAAGATGTCAAAATGACTAGGGTTTTGCACCCGGCCGAGGCCACACTGGCCCTTAACATGATTGGATTTTTGCCTATGGTATTTCGAGCTAGTGACCTTCACATTGCAGTGTGACTTAACAATACGCTTCATCACCATCTATTCTATGCCCTTGGGGCCCCTTGTTTAATGTTATGGTATATACATTATTTTTTTAAATAAATATTAAAATAGTAAAAAAAATATTTTTTTTAATAATTTCCCACCAATATAATATATATGTAATTCATATATATAATAGAAAAACACATGATAAATAAATATGAAAAGTACATGATAGGTAAATAAATATGTAGTTAAAATAAACTAAATTAATGATAATAAGCCTAAAGAATTAGATTGAAAATACTATAGTTACCTTAACAACTTCTTATTATTATTATAATAACATAATGAATGATTAGAAAATTTTATGAGAACCATAATGATTTAATTATTTTCATTAAAAAATTATTAATAAATTTAGAATATATTTGTTTAATTTTTTTAGCTTAAACATTAAAAAACAAATTAACAATTTAAATAAAAATAAAAAATAAAAAATCAGCTTACATTCACAAGTAACAACCATAAATAAATAAGTTACTCAACGTTACATATAACATTCAATATCACATTATTCAACCATGAAGGATGCGTATTTTCCATACGCCAAGATTTACTATTTTGACATCCTGTCAAGGAATCTTTATGGGGTTTTTTTGGCCCTTTCCGATTTCTCATCATCGAAAGCGAGTTTGCTGGTCCCCAAAAGGATCTAACATGATATGAGATAAAACCACATTATAGATAACTATGAAATTAAAATATATTAAATTAGTTATAATAACCATAAAGAATTATATTGAAAATATTATTGTTACTGTAACCACTTAATGATTGGAAAATGTTGCCATTACAATAAAAATCTTATTCAGACCAGAAAAAGTCATTCTTTTATTAATCATATGCATGATCACATATTCATGCGTAAGCAATACTGTTTTCCATACGTCAAGATTTGAAAGGTGAGTTCGACATTCACTATTTTGTTTTCTAGTCGAGGAATCTCTATGTCCTTTTTCGTCTTTTTCCATTTATCAATATCGAAAGTGAGCTTGCAGTCCCCTTAATGGGCCACACTAAAATCACGTGGAATATTTTTCTTTGAGATTATATCAAATGTTTGTTTTAAACATTATGGACTTTGAAATCACTTTGAATGTTCTTCTTAAATTAATAAATTATATGTTTTAAAGATTGCGTAGATTGATATTGAAGTTGGCAATTATGAGTAGGTTTAATAATTGAATAATAAAACGAATCTAACCGTCCAATCTAATAGTGTTAAACCTATCTAGACGTTTTGGATGTATCTGGTGAGAGGCCCAATCTTCAATCGTCCTTCATCAATCTCATCAACGCCTTCACGATGCTCTTCTCTACATTTCTCCTTTGTCAACGTTTTTCAGATGTCCATGTTTAATTTTTCTTTTGTATTTTCTTTTTGGTTTATCACCTATAAGTTAATTTAATTATTTTGAGTTTTAAATTAAGATTAATTAAATCATAGCCAAAATTAATGAATATACACAGTTGTCCAATAATTTCTTAAATTAATGTGTTACCAACCCTATGTAAGCTTGTGCATTTGTGATAGTAAATTTCAACGCATACATTTCAATCTGCGAGATTCTCTACTTCATTTTTCGAAGATGGGGAATGACTCTATTTAAACTATAGATTTGTTAAGTGGGTGTGCTTGTGTCATTATACTTTTTCTGTTACTCTCGCTGGATGCGTGTATTGAGATCAAGAGAAAAGCATGTTGGTTTCTAGGAGGATTTTTGGGTCTCAGCCTCTTACTCTCCAATTCATAGGTTATCCTCATTATTCGACCAACAATGGAATTTTAGAAACAGAAGTTGAGGATGTGGTCAAGTGCCCAATGATTCAGCTCCTAATTGAAGCGGAAGACTTGTGATATGTGTATTCATTGCTTATTTGCTTCCGGGATTCGTAAATTCTTGCTTTAGAAGTGTTTGGGCCAACATTGGAGCATTGGAAATAAGCGTACAAGCACATGTGCTTTTCGACATGTATTCCTCTGATGAGGGATCGTTCAATGTTATTCTATGCACAATCATTACATTGTTGCTTCTCGGCTTTATCTACATTGTCTTAGCTGGTAAAACCATTTATATCATCATCAATGAAAAGGTTCATTCACTCGTCTCATCTTGTAGAAATTGTGGAAACATTGGTGTTATAGATCTGATCTAAAAATATATGATAAATAACAAATATACGCAAGAAATTGTCCATCCTCGCCCATCGCACCCTATAGAAGGCCTAATCAATATGCATCGCGCCTTGGCAGTGTACCACTCAGTATGCATTGCACTTTGCCAGTGGAGCAGTCAGTATGGTTTATCACCTATAAGTTAATTTAATTATTTTGAGTTTTAAATTAAGATTAATTAAATCATAGCCAAAATTAATGAATATACACAGTGGTCCAATAATTTCTTAAATTAATGTGTTACCAACCTTCTGTAAGCTTGTGCATTTGTGATAGTAAATTTCAACGCATACATTTCAATCTGCGAGATTCTCTACTTCATTTTTCGAAGATGGGGAATGACTCTATTCAAACTATAGATTTGTTAAGTGGGTGTGCTTGTGTCATTATACTTTTTCTGTTACTCTCGCTGGATGCGTGTATTGAGATCAAGAGAAAAGCATGTTGGTTTCTAGGAGGATTTTTGGGTCTCAGCCTCTTACTCTCCAATTCATAGGTTATCCTCATTATTCGACCAACAATGGAATTTTAGAAACAGAAGTTGAGGATGTGGTCAAGTGCCCAATGATTCAGCTCCTAATTGAAGCGCAAGACTTGTGATATGTGTATTCATTGCTTATTTGCTTCTGGGATTCGTAAATTCTCGCTTTAGAAGTGTTTGGGCCAACATTGGAGCATTAGAAATAAGCGTACAAGCACATGTGCTTTTCGACATGTATTCCTCTGACGAGGGATCGTTCAATGCGTTCAATGTTATTCTACGCACAATCATTACATTGTTGCTTCTCGGCTTTATCTACACTGTCTTAGCTGGTAAAACCATTTATATCATCATCAATGAAAAGGTTCATTCACTCGTCTCGTCTTGTAGAAATTGTGGAAACATTGGTGTTATAGATCTGATCTAAAAATATATGATAAATAACAAATATACCCAAGAAATTGTCCATCCTCGCCCATCGTACCCTATAGAAGGCCTAATCAATATGCATCGCGCCTTGGCAGTGTACCACTCAGTATGCATCGCACTTTGCCAGTGGAGCAGTCAGTATGGTTTAATTTAGGCCATTTCTAGATGGTTTCTTAGGTGGAACTTTTGGGGAATGATGTATTCAGATAACTATGTTCCTTTAACGCATGAAACAACTATATTTAGGGGTTTATGAGCCCTAGTTTATCAACATATAAGTTTGGGGATGATGTGCCCAAATATGTCTATAACAGTTTCCCCCTAAAGCATGAAGTCGTAAATATTGATGTCGGGTGAAATGCTTTATCATGAGGATCTGAAGTTTCAAACTAAAAGGTGACTTACGTAAGGTACAATACAATACATCATCATAATATAATTTTCATGATCCAGCTGAGGGAGGCATTCCAATTCTCAGCTTTATAAATTCATTTCATATACATAGATCAGATAGTCGTATGCAGATGCACACTGGTGATTCTTCAGATATAGAGTCATCATCCATGGTTAGGATGACCATCTGTGTAGAGCCTTTGTACATTTGACGTTTTTATGTTCCTAAATATATCGCAGCCTCGATGGATGAAACTAGATCTAGGGTCTTCAAACTCATTCAATCTTCGCTCAATGTACAAGTCAATCCATGTGAAGAGATGTTCTGAAGTCAAACATGGAAAGACATCACCTAATTACCAGCCAATGATACAAGCTGTTAACAGACGCAAGAGGAATCAACGATAATGATAATGACCCTCAAGGTACTACAATACAATTCGCGTGGTGTGAATATATGATCCAACGTCGAACACCACGCAGAATCTTTTGGTCGAAGGCCATTAATGTCAATATGTTGCTGGAAGTGAGAAACTTGCCATTGGTGTATGCAAGCTCCAAAGCACTGAAAGGGTTGTTTCTAAGTCAAATTCTTGGATAATGAGTTGATGTCGACAAGAAGCGACTCGTCATAGGAGGGCCTTGATGTATCCCACATGTACGACACAAAACGAAGCAAATGATTTTCTAGAGGTGAAAAATGAATTGACGACAAAAGGTTCAGGAATGGCGGTCATGAAAAATGAAGGTTGGAGGTATTGCAGTGGATGAGCATTAACTGGATGGTGGCTTCTCAACTCAATGAGTTCTCTTGAACATGTTGGAAACAATGAGATGAATTGGTAGTGTTAACCCCAAAAGATGGATGGTATGAAAGACCAATGGTGAGATGACCGGTGAATGGAATAACCCAACCCGACTCAATAATGGTGATGCAGTGAAAGTGTCATGTTCAAGAGTGACTTGCTACCATAAATTCTTCAAGTTTTCTTCCCCTTTTTCCCCAGTCATTACTGACCAGTACCTCTTTACTTTTTGTCAAGCTTGAGGAGGATAACATATGCTTGTTCTATAATTCTCCCTTCGGGCAAACCTGATGCTATTTAATGTTTTAACGAGTCTAGCGACAGTGAAACTCAGTTTCGTATAGATGGACAAGTTTTTTGCTATTGTTTTAACGAGTTTAACGACAAGGATAACTCAGTCCTTTTCATGTTTAGAGAGTTTGAAAAGGGACTAAAAGAAAACTCCACCAGTTTTTTTTCATAAAATAATCCCTCAGGTCTGAAAAAGGATAAAATAATACAGGAGGGATGACATTTCCGATCACTTTAATGAGCTAAAAAATGCCAAGCGCTCAAGAATCTTTTCATGTTTAACGAGTTTGAAAGGATTTTAAAGAGGACTCTATTTTGAGGAACGAGTGCTGTCTAGGGTAGCAACTAGTTCCAGTGATATTTGAACTTCTCAAAACATGTTGATTTTTGTGAAGAGGTTGGTTAATAAGACCACGCATTGCAACTGTTCCTCAAAAAAGGGTAAAACAACTAAGTGAAAGCATATGATCAGCCAAAGGGATGGCAGTGATGGGATGTACATGACCAAGGTTCAAATGGCTGATAGAATGGCAATCACAAAGGTTAATTACTTGTAAATGTGTTCATTTTTTGAAAATCTTAAACCATGGGGAACTATGCTTGGATTTGGTTTCATTTTTACACAAGCTTGAAACGAACAATCTATGCTTGGCTTCAGTTTCATTTTTACACAAGTTCAAAATGAAGAAACTATGCTTGAATTCACTTTCATTTCTACACAAGCTCGAAACAACAAAACTATGCTTGAAGTCAATTTCATTTTTACACAAGCTCGAAACGACGAAATTTTGTTTGAAGTCAGTTTCATTTTTACACAAGCTCGAAACAACAAAACTATGCTTGAAAAAAGGTTTGTATGCTCTTAGCATGATAAAAGGGGGAGTCTCTTGTACCCATATGGAAGTCACTGTGGTGAGGGAGGACAATTATCCAACACTTCTTTGGCTTTGTCTAGAATAGAAAAAGGTGAAGTAGGATGGTTATCGAACAACTCTTTGGCTTCGTCCAGAATAGACAAAGGTGAATGTTGTGATAAACCAATCATATAACCTACAGGGAAACTTATCTTTACAACTAGCTGCATGCCTCCCAAGCTTCATCACATTCACCAGACTACTCATGGCTATTATGTGGATGGAATGAAGGTTCAAGTGATACCGTTGATGGAAATGGACCGTTTAGGGATGATGATTGACTTGGAGCTAAGTTTGGATCGGGAAATGAAAGTTGGTCAATGGTGACAATCTCGCCTTCATGTGGGAAATGCATCACTCGGAAGAGTGTTGAAACAATAGCTTCCATGTTATAAACGTAGTCATGCCCAAGAAGTAAATTGTAATCTAATGGCCCTGAGACTACCATCATGTTCAGATGAATGATTTTCCTTCCCAAAGTAATAGGTAACTTAGGAAGGATCCCTAACGGTTGATTGGTTCCTTTGTTAAAGCCTAAAAGATTCTGTGTAACAAGCATAAGCGGTGGCAAACCAAACACTTTCCAAACAGTTGAGGAAAGGATACTGATTGATGCACCTTCATCTATAATAGTGCCAGACATGATCATTTTATGAACTTGTACTATGATACAGAAAGGTATATAAGAAGGAAGGAAGGATCTTACTGGTCGATTCCAATCAAGGGAAGAGACTAGACTACTTGGAGGGGGTACCGAAGAAATGGGAGAGTTAACCCTTTGAGTTATGAGAACTGGAGGGTTTTCCTCCTGTCTTGGTGGGACAGACAGATTACCCCCAAGTTCATTAGAATCTAAAGTAACAAAAATAACTTGCACGATATCATTTTCACTCTCTTCGAGAAAGGTACGATTAGCTGAAAGTGAAATTGGGTCAGTTGTTACCTCGACCTGTTGATTTTGGTCAGGTATGGACTCATAATATTCACTTTCAGAGAGAGTGGTTTCGACCAACGGTTGATTTAAGTCAGTTGGTTTTTCAACTAGTGAAGGACTTAGGGAGAGTTTCTTGTAACTAGATGGGATTCGTTGTGGTGAAGCAAGACAGTTATCCAACACTCTTTTGGCTTCATCCAAATAGAGACAAAGGTGAAGGGAATGGTTACCTTCACATAACCTACATGGAAACTGAACTTTTCTCCTCTATCCATGAACTTTACTATCACTAGTTGAAAGTGTGTTACCAACATGATCTCCAGAGGTTGATGACATGGGGTGGTGTGAACGGGAAGACCATTCTTTCAAGATCCAAGGAAGGTAAGGACAATCTCGATGAAAATGGTCTCTCGTGCAGATTATGCATGAATATTTGGCTTTGGGAAGTTTAATGGGTGGATTTTCATCAGATAATGCATTCAAAGCAACAGCTGCTTGGTTGCCCATTTGTTGGATTGGCTTCTTCTTCTTCTCCTTCCCTTTCTTCTTCTTCTCAGCCACCTAGTTACTTCTATCACTACTTTCACCAAGTGAAGAGGAAGAAGGGGAGGGAGAAACAAACGAGGAAGAAGGCGAAGGGTCAACTTCAGGATCAACTAGAGATTGATTTTGTTTAGTTGAAGGTGTACCCCCATTTTGAACCAAAGAGGTTGAAAACAGCCATACTGGCAAGCCAATGGTATGTCCAGGAAGGGCTAATGTAGCCATATAAGGAGCACCAATATTTCCGAAGGAAGGAAAAGGACTAGGATTCCTTTCAAAAGGGATTCCTTGATTGGTGGACTCCAGATTTGTCTCCATATATCTCAACCTAAGATCAACTAAGGAACATGGATGTTATTTTGAATTCAATTAATTTTAATGACGCTTTGACACAACTTTGCTTTTTTAGTTTTTAAGAGTTGAGAAAAAGCTAAATATGACTATAGTCTCCTTCGATTTTTAATGAGCCTGAAAGGATAAGTGCTCACATGGGACTTTTCTTTTAAAGAGTCGAAAAGGAATGAAAGTGACTACTCTGGAAAATCTAGACAAAGGGATTACCAAACCAATCGAAAAACTGCAATATACACCTTGGTGATAAATTAAAGAGAAATTACGAAGGACTTATGTACAACAGTCAATCTTCCAGAATGTTGTGTTTAGTGCATTGCGATCAATAAGGCGACAGACTCAGCTTCATATGGATAAAGGATATAAGCATATTATGGTCTCCCAATATATACGTGATGGTGCGGGGAGCACAAGTCCATGCTAGCACTTCTCTTATCAAGAAGGAGGAATCACCCAACCTTCAATAAAAACGATAGCCACTAGTTTTAATGACACCGGAACACGTCTCTGGCCTAGACCTCTAGATATGTTGCGTTAAGTTCCAAAGCATTGTTAGGTTCATTGAAATTTATTTTAAAGTTTATCTTTCTTAGAGTTTTCCTTTCAATGGTTCACCACATGATGATGATTTGGAATTCCTAAAATGCAATCTACAATGATAAACAATCTTTGTTTACTTTGAGCAATGAAAATCCTAGGTACTAGGGAAAGAAAATAACAGTGCAAAGAGCAAAGAGCAAAGAGCATACCCTAGTGCATTTCCCTAAATCATATTTTCACACAAAAATCTAAAACCACTAAATGCAAATGCACGTATTTGTTTCTATTCTCCTTAATGTGAAAATTGCCAAAAAGGAAAACTAAATGTAGCGAAGATCTGAAATATTTCATTCAAAATGACATTTTCGACAATTTCTTCTTCAACAGAGAAAGGAAGACTCAACGACACTTTTCAACTTTGAATAAAAAATTCTTTCATCACTTCAACTATAAACAAATCAAACCAAAAACATGAAGAAAATTTCAATCAATTTATCAAGGGAAGGAAGAATTCACGACACTTCTCTTTTTGACACAAAACAACGATTACAACACTTTTGTATCAAAGTGACAAATTGATTTAAACAATTTTTTGACAAGGGATTGTAAATGATGAACAAACACACAAAAAACATTCACTAATCCTAATGTAATTGAGGCTGATCTAAGTGATGCAAGTAATTTTCAGTAAAGAGGCACTATTCATTTGCAGCAAAACAACCAAACAAAAATGAAAATAAGGTCAAAAACCCTCAATTTCCATAATGGAAAAAGTGTTCAGTCAGTCATCACACCGGGGCTTCACAGAAATAGAGATGCATCACACTTACTACACTTGGCAGGTGCGACGCATACTAAGCTACAGTGGAAGATAGTGTGATGTTCTAGGGAGCGCAGCTGAAGTGGGTTTTGGCTCTGACGTGCAGCTCTTTTCAATGAGTTAAGCTGAGTTTTGATGAACAGTAAAGAGCAAAGAATGAAGGAATGTCTAGGGAGGTTACTAAGCTATCAAAAGGGCATCTAGATGTGCTTGTAAGTCAAATGTTTAATTCATAAACTAAATTAGAGATTGACTAAAGCAGCATTCATCTACTATGCAATTTCAGAGCAAGAGAAATTCGAAAGCTACTTGGTTGACTTCAGGCTCTGTATATAGTTTATCAAACAAATAATAACAAAAAAACAAACATATGTTCATTTCCCAGCGGAGTCACCAATTTGTTTCTGGGAAAAACTAGTATTCCTAAAGAATGCTAGCTCTCTAGGTTTGGCAGCTACCCTAGAAACAATAGTTTAAAACAATTCAACGATTTATTCTATGTGTAGTAGATAAGAGAAAGATAATGGAACCAACCTGGAACTTCCACTTAATCCCTTGCTTGACCTCTCTCCCCATTGACAGAGCCTTCAACTCCTCCCCGTACTTAACAGGCTTGGAGAGTACCTACACAGGTACAGCAACTAAGAACCATCAAATCATCATGATCTATTACAACATAAGCATTATAGAATCAGATATATAATGAACAAATGATAGCATTCACAAATTATAACATTCACAATTGCACAATCATATGGAAGAAAACTTGAAGAAATTGATTAATAGAAGGGAGAATTAAAACCTAGTTGTCTAATCCAGCATCATCCTCCTAGCTTCAATCCTTCTTTACCTCATGAAATAGCAAGATCACTCCAAAAATACAGTGCTCCTTCCTCAATTAGAAACTATCAACATTTCCTTGAAATTCACAATATTTCAGCCTCCCGATCTCTTGAATTGGAGATCCATTTATAGATGTGTGCAAGGGTGTGAGTCATCCATGGGGTTTGATTGGTGTCATTCCACTTGTTACAATTGGTTCCACTTGGAGATTTCTTAGATCCCTTATTCATCCTAGGGTGAATTCAGAGAGGCAAGTGGCATAGGAGAAGTTGCTATAAGATTTCATGAGCAACCACCTAGCAAAGTGTCTCAAACATTTGTCCATCCTTTCCTATCACACCCTATAAAAGGCCTAATCAATATACATCGCACCTTGGTAGTGTACCACTTAGTATGCACCGCACTTTTCCAGTGGAGCAGTCAGTATGGTTTAATTTAGGCCATTTCTGGATGCTTTCTTAGGTGGAACTTTTGGGGAATGATGTATTCACATAACTATGTTCCTTTAGGGCATGAAACAACACTTTTTAGGGGTTGATGAGCCCTAGTTTATCGACATATAAATTTGGGGTTGATGTGCCCAAATATGTCTGTAACAAACACTCCACAAATCATATGCCTGTTCATACAATATTCCTTGACATCTCTGAATGGGGAGTCTCTAGCCTCTATATAGGCCTCATACTTACAATATCATGGGTTATTACCATGGTTCCCTCAATACCATCTATCTAATACCATGGTCTTATTACATTATTTCTAACTACTTGTGGTCCCTTACATGATACGGGTTAACCACCTTATTTATTACTATTTCCCATTCCATTATTACATTATTCCCTTAGGTACCTCCCTCTGTACCCCATATTCCACCCCGCCTTAACATGTTTCATCCCCGAAACATATGAAGAACACAAATAATAAGATCTACTCAAAAGTATTCCACTGGTACCATGCACGTGCATCTAACCATCCAAGAGAAAGGTGAACCCTCGATCCAGCTGGTGCCTCGCTTGTTTGAGATGGAAGTTGACCTTGGCGGCTCTTCTGTGTTGATGTGTAGTGGGTGGATCGTTGCTCCTCTCTATCTATCATGCGTGGATTGTTGTCCTTGTGGCTAATTCGTTGCCATCTTGTTAGTTGTTTTCTTGCGGGATGATGTGGGTGGTGATATGATGAAGTTTTAACCAACGGTGCCTTTTTTTTAATTCACCACCTAATGGAGCCTGATTGGTATCTCGTACATGTTTTGGTGCCTGCTATTGTTTCTTATCTTTCAATATTACTTCAACCACTGAGTTTTCATCTGATCTATCAGTACATGTAACATTTTCTACTTCAGCCTCCTTGGACTCTACATGTTTTTCTGGTCCCTGGTTTGATGTTTGTGTTTGGTTGTCGACCATTAAGGGCTCATCATCTGATGTGTCAGTGCCTAGAATATCTTCTGCTTCAACCTCCTTGGACTCTACTAGTTTATTGATGGAAATATCCTGTAATGTAAATTTCTTATTTTTATACCAGAGCTTCAGGAATTTCTTCTACACATTAATATTGATAGTACCCACCTATTCCTGGTTATCCCAAAACAACATCCACATTAGCCATATCTGAAGCATAAAAATCAGAATGCAATACATTCTTGTCCATAAAAATCTTCAAATATTTATAGAATTTCACCTCCTCATTATTAACCCATGTGTGCTCCATTTATTTTGGTGGAACTTGCAATTTTTTTGCCAAATTGACATTTATAAGATTTTGCTTGCAACTAGGATTTACAGACATAGTGATATTCTCCTTCTGAATATATTCATAAACCTATAATAAGTAGATACCAGTAGAAAATAAGCCCTTACATGTCTCATTCCCTTGTTGTCTAGCATGAGACCATTTGTCCAAAAGGAGTTTTTCAAATTCTGTATCCAAAATTTTGGAAAACTCTTTGTTGTAAAGTGAGTTCCACCATCTAGCAGCATGATCTCCAAAATTAGCCACTACCCAAAATTTCCAATGTTTTTCCCATAATTAATTTTGTGTTTTTATGTGTTCTTCAATAGTAAGACCATTATTTTTTCCTGTAAAATCTAGAACCATCATGAAGAGGGTTTGGGAACCAAATTCACTTACTTGGCGAAAAGTTGAAATGGCCAAAATTTAGTCAATATTGCTCAGAATCCCTATTATAACCTGTTTTTTGAAATGGAACAACCATTTTGTTTCTTTCCATGTGATAGAAATCTCAATCTAGTCACTGGAATTTCTGATTCCCACTGCAACTGTCCTGCCGTCACAATTTTTTTTGAAAAAAAAGGAGTTGATTTTAAATCCATGATATCTCCCTCATCCAAACTCCAATTCGCTTGATTTTTTTTTGAAATTCGGTATTTTTTTGCAAAGAACCAAGATCTGTAATTATATTATACAAATGTTGCCCCAAAACGTAAATATCTGATTTGCAAACTTGCCACCCCGAAAAATGTCTACAACAAAGCTAATTTTTAAATCAAAGATATCTCCTTCATATGGACTCTGATTCGGACGATATTTTTTTTCAAATTGGGTAATTTTTTACCAACAATCTAGATATACAATTAGACTCTATAGATTCTGCACCAAAACATACAGATCTGATCTGCAAACTCAGCACCCCGAAAAATGTCTACAACACAGCTGATTTTTAAATCAACAATATCTCCCTCATCCAAACTCTGGTTCGGCCGATTTTTTTTCCAAATTGGGTATTTTTTTGCAACTCAGATATGCAATAATATTCTTCAATTTTTTCACTAGAACATACAGATATGATCTACAAACTCTCCGCCCCAAAAAGTTCCTGCGAAAATTAAAGAAAAAATCTTCGCTTTGCCCAAGAAAGTGCTCTGATACCACTTGTTATGGATCTGACCTGAAAATATATGATAATAGAAATATACCCAAGAATTACAAGATCTGAATATAGAAATGCTTCACTTTATTGATCAAACCCTTAAGGTAGGTCAATGGCATACATTCACTCCTTAAGGAAGGAGAACACTCCATAAGCCATTTGCCTATTCATAAAATAATCCTTGACCTCTCTCAATGGGGATTCTCTAGCCTCTATATAGGCCTCATACATACAATACCATTGGTCATTACCATGGTTCCCTCAATACTATCTATCTAATACCATGGGCTTATTACACTATTGTTAACTACTTATGGTCCTGTTGTGCCATGCAACAACCCCCCATTTCATATCATTACCATTCTAAAAATATAATGTGAAATGGGTCCCTTTTTAATTTTTGTTTCAAATTGGTATCAATTTAAAGTTCTATTTCCAAAAGGTTCGAATAAAAGAAAACATTATTAAAAGGCCTTTTTAATAAAACCAATCAAAAAATCCCAACATAAAACGATTTATCTTTATCGTTGCGATAAAGCGATCGCAAGATCGCATATCGCAATAACAAGGAAAGCACAACTTAAGGGACATCTTGGTTTTCGCCGATGCGAAATCGCTATCGGATATCGGCGAAAGCATAAAGTAACATGAGTAACAACCCTTGCTTTGATAAGATGCGAAATCGGCAATCAGCAATCGGCAATCGGCAATAACACTTAAAGTGCAAATAAGCTCCCCCTCGCCCGATGCAATGCGATATCGCTATCGGCAATCGGCGACTCACCATGACCTCATTCTAAATGACCCTGCTAGCTATTCCCGACGCGATGCGATATCGCTATCGGCGATCGCGGATTCCACACGAAACAAAAGCAATAACTTAGCATTTCCCCGATGCCCGATTGTGAAAAGGGTAAAAAGCGCAGTTTTCAAAGTAATAGTCATAAAGGCACTTTAATATGATTTATTCGTAATTAAGGAAATATCCTTTGAAAAGCCGCTTATCCGCGTTCAAACCGCCAAATCGCCCAAGGCATGCTTCAAATAAATCATTCGGCCATTAACCAAAGCGACTGGTATTAATGAGATTGACAGGCCATAACGACCATTTAATGAGAACAACAAGTTTGCGATCTATCCACGGATTTGATCCCAAGGCCACCTTAAGTCAATTGATCGCTATGAATGCGTCCAGATATATATACTTCACTCTGTTCAATTCATGTTATTATTGCCTGCGTTACGCCTATCTTTCGCTCTGTGTAGGATTCTTCCATAGAGACAGAAGTAAGTGGGATGGGAAAGAAGTCCAAGAAGACCACAATGCCTACTGCTTCACCAACCGCGGGGCAAGTTGTTGTTGATCCAAGCGGTAAGAACAAAGGGCTTATATCAGATACGATGTGCTTGGGACTTACCAGGACCACTTGGCAAGGGACGTATAATTTGATTGAAGTAGAAGAGCCAAAGGTGACCGGGATAGAAATCTCATGCGATAATACCAGCAAATCCGATGCCAATTTAAAAGACTTGGCCGACTCCTTTTTGCACTGAATAGCGGCCCGGGAGAAAATTCTCCCATACACGCATGTGGTAAGATGGGCAATCCAAGAGCTCCCAATTATCAACAGATTGTTTAGCACTGCGGACGGGAGGATTTTCGGTTCTTTTCGAGCCGAAGATCTAAGGCTAATGTATCACCTACCGGCAGAAGAGAAAAAATATAATGCGACATTTTTGGAGAAATTTCGAGCAGAGAACGAGACCGAGTCTGAACCAATTCGAGGCTGGAGACAGAATCCAGCAAAACACAAGCATGAAACCTCGGGTGAGTACTCAGTTGACTCCCTATGTTCTCCTTACTGCTATGCTGGAATTATGCTGTGTAGGCTATGGGGATTGCATGACTCTGCCAATTTTACCATAGAAATGGTCCCCTTAATGGAGGCGGCATGTAGTGGCGAAATTATGGATTGGGCAGTTATATTATCCGACAAGTTAGCCAAAGCCATTCTCGATTTCAGGTCTAACTATCGCGTCACAGAGAGGGTTATTCCGCCATTCTATTACAATGCCTATGTGATGGATGTGTTGTGTTTTAATTCTGAATTTCCTGTGCTGGGATGGAGGTGGACGTCGCAAGACCCCACACCCATTCACATATATTATAAAAAATTGTGGAAGACTAATTATAAGCACCATCTTTATCAAATCTGCAATGGTTTTATGTTGCCAATTCATTATTCCATTTTTGATAAGCCTGCCCCAAAGATTTCTGAGCAAGCAGGGGTAGATTTGACCACAGTAGCAAGTTGGTTTGGGGAGGAGAAATTCACCTACATCAGAGTTTTTGGCAGTCAGGCCAAGCCGCATCTGCTACCACTTTACATCCCCGACAAGTTACTTGCCAGGGAAGTAGCTTATCAAATCAATGCTGATGGGGTTACTCAGACCCTGAAAAAAGCGAAAAAACATGTTTGGCCCTCTTTTCCCTTACGAATTGGAATTTATACACTGCATGATATCAAACATGCAGAGAAGGAAGCTGGGAAAATGAATTTGCTCACTCTGGCTACTCTGCCAAGCAGATAATATGATCTGAGGAAGATCGCTTACAATGGGCTCGACCAGGCCAAATTGGCCAAGGTCGAGCACAAAGAAGAGAGATTCGAGGATTTGTTTGCATCGGCCGAATCACTATATCAAGTTAAGTCACTTGCCAGAAATGTGTACAACGATAAAGGGCTAGTCAAATTTAACAGAATTAAAGAACAGAGGTTGCAAACTCTGCCTCTAGACCTGTTAGCGATTGTTTCGACGACAACCAGATCAAGCGAGCCTGAACAGCGAAGTAATACACCACCTCCTACTACATCAAAGCAGCAGGAGGAAGTGCATAGCCAGCAGCAGGAAGTAATCTAGGAAAATGTGCAGCGACAAGAAGAAACCCATGCGAAAGCCCAAGAAGAGAGCAACTCTAAAAATAATAATGATATACTAGTTGATCCGAATTTTCTCCAGCAATGGCAACAATTCAGTACAATTATCAGCAACCTAGAGTGCTTGAAAGATGATGAGGTTTCTAAAGAAGGCGACACGCAAGAAGCGACATCGAAACCGGTTTCGGGCGAAACCAACGGCCTACCCAAATCAAAAGAAACAGAGATAATTCCTAAAGACCCAACGGGAGAAATCATTTTGCAAATTGAAGAGATTCCCCCTTTGGATGTATTTTATAGCCCTAAGCATAAAGCTGTTGTGAAGTGACAGAGGAAAAGGAGAAGAGCTGATCAACCTTCCCCATTCCCTGAATTAACAGTAACGGGCAATGTTGTGTGGAAAGAGGAATTCAACACCTCTGATGACTTAACCAAGCTATTGCAATTCGCCGGAGCATATTTGGCGGCGACCATTGATAAAGCATCGGAGGTGAGCAGTTTATTGAAGGCCAAGGACCAAGACATCTCTTCGCTACAGGCGAAATTATCAGAAGTTTAGCAGAAGGCAGAGCAGGTAGAACAGGAATTGCTAGTGCAGCAACAGAGCAATCATTAGTTGACTAAGCAATTACAAGAGGAAAAGCAGAGGATTGATGAGAGCGCAATCCAAAGACAAAGGGAGCTATCGGCGGCACTAGAGCAATTAAGAATATCGACTGAGGGAACAATGAAAGCAAAAGATGAGAAAATCGCTCAATTTACCACTCAAATTGAGCAAATGAAAAAGCTCCCTCAAGTAGATGAATTCAAAGCGGAAGCACTTCAGTTAAATAAGGCATTGATTAATCAGATTAAGCTCCTACGTCAGCAGATTACACAAGCAGAACCATTGTGCGAGTTAGTAGCATCCATAAGCGAAAAGGTAGAAAAAGCAAGGACCGATTTGGATCAGGCCGAAGAAACACTGATAAAATTTATAGAATGGTAGGATTCCGATCAAGGTCAGGCGACTAATCTACCGAGAATTCTGGAATCGCACAAAGAAATATTATTCACAGAATGGCAATCACAACTAATGAAGGCAGAAAGAGCGATTTCTAGATGCAAAACAACCACTGGAAATTTGGTTGAATTAGTAAATAACACGCTTTATTTGTCTAATATGATTTCCCAATGTACTTCAGGTCAATTAACAGTGACAAAGATGTTGGAGCACTCATGATACCCGTAGCTGGAGAAAAACAGAAGATTAATCGCTGGAATCAACAGTTTAACATGGGATGCTTATTGGTTCTTCTTAATCAAGCCATACAGCGAAAGAGCTGCTTTGAAATGCCTAACGGATGCTGTCGGGTATATTATACCCGACATTCAGGATGCCACCTTCGCTGCCCAATTCAGTTTGCACCTCAACAAACCACCAGAAGTGGAGACGATGCTTGCGATAAGCCAACTCAGGTTTAAGGGCAAACAACCTGAGTCATGACTCACATAGCTGACTGCCAGATTGCCCCTGAGAAATAGATCGCACTTACTGATACCAATTTAGTAGGATTTTGTTTCATAGATTTTTTTAGCTTAGTAGTATTTATAGACCCTTTCATGCATTTAGAAAGGGTCGTAAAGTTTTGTATATGACTTAAACCCTGAAATTGCACTAATGTACTTCAGGGATATTCTTTTATAAAACTGGACCAATTATTCTGAATTTAATGAGGAAGGTTTTTATGCAAATGTGCACTATTGTCATTGTTTAAAAGCATTTCTGTGTTGAAGAAGAAATTTTGAATAGCGATTGATATTTCGGATTGATCTGCAGCTCACATGGTACTATTATCTACGTCTGTACTCATTCTTGTTATATGAATTGTTCTTTAAATCGCTCTTGCTATTATCGCTTATATATATATATGTGTGTGTGTGTGTGTGTGTGTGTGTGCTTTTCGCAGAATTCTTTATGCATTCCACTATTGGTTGTTTATCGCATGCTTCCCTCTCAATCGTATATATGTATCGATGATATAAATAGTGAATGTAGTAATTTGTATTTATCGCTTCATTGTGACTATTCATATGAAGTAATCTTTGAATGATTGAATGTCTCTTATTTATTTTACAGAGTCATCTACATGACTGTTAGATAGATAAAGATTATTTAACGTTGCATTCCGAATGAATAAGTTGTTCCCGGGATTAGTATTAGTTTCCCTATTTTTGTCAATAGAATAAGCTAGTCGCCTATCACTTAAGCAGACTATTCATCACCCACTCATCCCTTTTATTTACTACCGGGAAACTAGTCCCGTTATCTCCCGTCGGAGCCACCATCCGAAACGGAAAAGGAGCTGTACTAAGGTCCAGACCAGGTGGTTATCCCCCAATGTTGTTGCAGCGATTTTCGAGGCCTCAACAGGGCTTTGCACCCAAAGTTGTGGGTGTGAATCCATGAAGAGATTTGATGACTTGGCACTTGGACATGATAGCGCACCCTTAAAGGAGCAAGGGGTTTCTTCAAGCACTAAGAGAGCCCTTGTCACTGTGGAAAAATGAATGTTTATATGTTTTGAGTGGGTGAATTATTTTAAAAATCAAGTCAGCCTTAGTTAAAGAGGCCCTTCTTGAAGCGATAAATGTCAACCTAAGCAAAAGATATAAATATGTGAGAGGAGAGCCCTAATTCCACACATCCAAGGAGCAAGACATCAAAGAATATACCTGTGAAATAGCTACAGATTAGAAGGAGTTTAAGCGAAGTGGAGAAGGAGCATTTTTGTGTCTTCTTGAGGCTGTTTTGAGGACGATATTGATAGGAAACAAGCGAGGGATAAGTGGTGAATTTTGGGCAAATTTTGTGCACATTTGAGGAGGTTTTTCTCTGTGTTTCAAGCCACAGGTTCTCTTGGTTGATTGCAGGTGAACGACATATCCTTTGGGGAGGGCAGAGAGGCCTGGTAGGATGCCTGACCTAAGCCACAATCACAACAGGGGACAATGTAGTTAGAAGAGCCTTGAAGTGAGGGAAAACACAAGTTTTGGAGCAGAATTTAAGGCTGACGTGTGCCCTAACTACAGCTTAGAAATTGCACTGAAGCCGAGCTCAAGGGGAACAACAGTAGGTTGTAGAACAAGGTATGTTTGTCCTCTTTCTTTAATGTTGGTTTTTAGTGGATGGTTGTCCCAGTTTGGACAAAGTTTGTAGGGAATCTAAAGGACTGTGTTGAGGGTAGCACACGACATCCTTGCATCCCTAAATCAATTTGACAAGGAATTTGACTGCTATAAGAAGGACAAACTTTGAGAAACCTAAGGGTTTGGTTCTTCGAGAAATAAGGGCAGCCAAGTAGGCTTATGAATCATCCCTAAGTTAATTGTTGGAGAAGGAATATATACATACAATGGGAAACCCTCCATGCCCTAAGATTGTCCACATTGGAGGAGCACAAGAAAGCAATAGTGGGAAGAAGTCCCAAACAGTTGAGGAGCAACAATGGGTAATCTCAGAGTTATTCCCAAACAAAGTTGTGAACAACTCACAAGAAGACCGTGCGTGTTGATTCATTGATGGACTAATGATCAGCTAGAGGGCAGTGGGTGAGTCGTGTTCAGTGACCTAAAGGAGCAAGATTCATTGATAGAGACAGATTGGTGTTGTTGTAGTTTGGGAGCCAAAGGACCAACATATGTGTTCAGGACACATGGAATGAAAGGGTTGTGGAGTGCTACATCAACAAGTAGGTCAAGTGTTGTCTTGTTCAAGATAGATTGGTTGAAGGACTAACACCGAACACTAGTTTGTATTTCTTGTATTAGTGATTTTATGAGGGCCATGATCCCTGGTACCAGAGCCCTAAACAGTGTACTACAATTTGTTAATATATAGAAGTTGGGTTGTTGAAAAATGGTAAAAAGTTGTCTATTTATGTACATGTTGATTTATTGTTGTATTTATTCCATTGTGCAAAGTAGTTTGTTGTGGCATTTGACTCGGTTGTGTCATAGATTCTAAGACCCTAACCTAGATTCTCTAGTGACGTGCAAAAACAACATCGTCGTCTCTAGGGCACATTGTGTACAGGTGTGCGTGTGATGTGGAGCAAGAAAACACATAAATTTAAACATTCCATTTGATGTATATGTCAAGCCACTAACTGAGTGGTACCACTCGAGAACCATCCTAGAAGGAAAAAACTTCAAGTAAACAAATAATAATAACACTATTTTGTTGGAAACCAACATTACTCACCCATCCTTCATGTGGCATCCACATTCCCTATCTTCTCCACTTGACCCTCCGAGACACTACAATTGTAGTCACTCACTGCACAAAGTAATATTATATATGAGATGATGAATAAAGTACGAGTTTAAATAACAAATATAGGAAGCAATGTATTAAACATAAACATACCTACCACAATTGAATAGAATAAATCACTTACAATTTGTAGAATGTCTCACCCATACTCTGCCACAGTTGTAGAATGTTTAATGCATCTTCACCACTTCACCTTTGTAGATTGTACAATTGTAGCTCTTCACTACATAAATAAGATCAATGTAGCTGATTATGACAACATAGATAAAGCATATAATAAATTGAATAGCAAAAAAATGGAGCCACAAATTAGCAAAATATACTTTTAAGTGAAGAGCACTGCATATAGGTGTGTTAACTCACCCTCATTTACAAACAATAACCTCCATTTTTTCTATTTTCTTCCTTCGTTTCCTTTTCCACACCCAACAAATGAAGCCGAGACCAAATTACAAAAAACCCGATTACAAGTACAACAAACCCAATAAACGAAACCAAGATAAAACTAATAAAAAATAAAAAATAAAAAGAGAAAAAAAAGATGAAACAAAGAAAAACGATTACACCACAATGCATGGCCATGCTCAAACTCAACAAAACAAAACATGCAAATAAGAACAAAAAAAAAAAATGTAAACATCCCCTTTGCACATCATATCGCCTGCAACATGCCCTCCTCTCCTAGAACGAAAAGAAGTGAATTAAATAAGGTTAAATACACAATTAGTAATGGTAAACATATCTCAAAACCAATAATTATTCATAATAGGAAACGCACCTCCCCTAGAGTTTGTTTTATAGCAATGTACGAATATTCCACTTGCTCATGCTCATCAGAACAAGTGATCTACAAAAAATACAAAATAAGATATTAGAATTGTTATATAAATTAAACTAGAAATTTGATGCAATTATTAATCATAACAAGAAACACACCTTTCTTTGAGTTTGTTATATAAAAAGAGAGGCCATTTTGTATTTCACGTGTTCATGCTCATTGGACAAGTATTTTGCAATAAATACACAATAAAATATTAAATTTCTAGTAAAAGTTAAACTAGAGAGTTTGAAAGCGTGAACTTGTCATGCAACTTAGTTCAAGTCCAATTATATTCCATGCTCTATAACCAAAAAAAAAAAAAATATGACAAAAAATATATATTTTCTAAACTAGATGTACTTCTAATAGGAATAATACAAACAATGCTTTCATAAGAGGTAATTTTTTTTTTTTTTAAATGAATCTAAGCATATCTAAACAAATTGATCACCCAAACCATAGGGTCCACAAGGCAATAGTGTTGTATGTTAGCACGATGGTTGATTGTTTGAAGGGTCAGTATGCTTGCTTGCTCAACCTTACCCATCTCTTCTATAGGGCTTGTACTATGGGTTGTGTGTGTGATGTGGAGCAAGAAAAAATACAAATTGAAAGATATCATGTGATGTATATGTCAAACCACTAATTGAGTTATACAACCCAAGAACCATGCTCGAAGGAGAAATAGTAATAGAAACAAATAATAAAAATACTATTTTATTGGAAAACTACGACTCACCCATCCTCTATGCTCCATTTGCATGGCTTAAACTATCTTCTCCACTCAACCATCCCAGACACTACAACTGTAGTCACTCACTGCACAAATTAATTTTGTATATGAAATATATTTTGTACTCCATTTACTTGTGCTCACCAGAACAAGCCATCCACAACAGATACATAATACAATATTAGAATCATTATACAAGTTAAACTAGAGAGTTGAATGTAATAATCAATCATAATATGAAACATACATGTGTTTGAGTTTTGATATATAAAGGGGGATAATCGATTATGTATTTCACATATTTGTGCTCACTAGAATCAACCGTCTGCAATAGATACACAATAAACTATTAGGATTCTAATAAAAATTAAACTAGATAGTTGAAGGCAACAACTTGTCATCCAACTTAATTACAATCCATTTATATTCCATGATATATCTCAAACTATATAAATTTTCTAAACTAGAAGTAATTCTACAAGGAATAATGCAATTAATGTTTTCATAAGAGAAATAATTCTTTATGTAGAGGGAACTAATCATATTGAACACCCAAAATCCTAGGGACAACAAGGCAATAAAGTTGTCTATTAACACAATGGTTGATTGGTTGAAGGGTCTGTATGCTTGCTTGCTCAACATTACCATCGTCTATTAAGATTTGTAGCTTGGGAGGTAGTCCAAACCACAGGGTACAGTGTTGTGGAGGATTTGGACCCAAATGGGCTTTATGGGCAAGGGTACCCCCAAGCTGTGGGCTCTGCGCCCAATGTTGTGGATGTGAATCCCTAAATAGATTCAATGACTTGGCACTTGGACATGATAGAGCACCCTTAAAGGAGCAAGGGGTTCCTTCAAGCACCAAGAGAGCCCTTGTCATTGTGGAGAAATGAATTTTTATATGTTTTGAGTGGGTGAGTTGTCTTAAAGATCAAGTCGGCCTTAGTTAAAGAGACTGTTCTTGAAGGGCTAGATGTCACCCTAAGAGAAAAATATAAAACGTGAGAGGAGAGACCTCATTCCACACATCCAAGGAGCAACACCTCAAAGAATATACCTCTAAACTAGCTGTAGATCAGAAGGAGTTCAAGCAAAGTGGAGAAGGAGCTTTTTTGCGTCTTCTTCACACTATTTTGGGGCCGATATTGATAGGCAACAAGCCGAGGGTTAAGAGATGAATTTTGGGCAAATTTTGTGCACATTTGAGCAAGTTTTTCTCTGTGTTTTAGGCTGCGGGTTCTCTAGGTTGATTGTAGATGAACGACATATCTTTTGGGGAGGGCCGAGAAGCCTTGTAGGAGGCCTAACGTAGGTCACAATCACAAAAGGGGTCAACGTAGTTAGAAGAGGCTTGAAGTGAGGGAAAACACGAGTTTTGGAGTAGAATTTAGGGCTAACGTGTTTCCTAACTAGAGCTCAAAAATCGCCCTGAAGTTGAGGTCAAGGGGAGTAGCAGGAGGTTGCAGAAAAAGGTATGCTTGTCCTCTTGTGTTGATGTTGTTTGCTAGTGGATGGTTGTCCTAGTTTGGACAGAATTTTAAGGGCATATGACGGACTGTTTGGAGGGTATCATAAGGTGTCCTTGCAGCCCTAGATCAGTTTGACAAGGAATTTGACTGCTATAAGAAGGGAAGACTTTGAGAAGCCTAAGGGTTTGGTTCTTGGAAAAATAAGGGCAGCCAAGTAGTCTTATGAATCATCCCTAGGTTGATTGTTGGAGAAGGACTTTTGACAGTCATAGTGAATAGCCTTCCATGCCCTAAGATTGTCTTCATTGGAGTAGCACAAGAAGGCAATAGTGGGAAGAAGTGCCAAAGAGTTGAGGAGCAACAATGGGTAGTCTAGGAATTGTTCACAAATGGAGTTGTGAACAACTCACAGGAAGACCCTATGTGTTGATTCATTGATGGACTAAAGATCAGCTAGAGGGCAGTTGGTGAGACGTGTTCAGTTACCTAATGGAGCAGGATTCATTGATAGAGGTTGATTGGTGTTGTTGTAGTTTGGGAACCAAAGGACTGACATATGTGTTTAGGACACATGGACTGAAAGGGTTATGGAGCGCTACATCAACAAGTAGGTCAAGTGTTGTCTTGTTCAGGGTAGATTAGTTGAAGGACAGACACTGAACCCTAGCTTGTATTTCTTGTATTAGTGATTGTATGAGGGCCATGATCCCTGGTACGAGAGCCCTAGGACAGTTATATTACAGTTTGTTAATATAACAAAGTTGGGTTGTTGAAAAATTGTAAAAAGTTGTCTATTTATGCTCAAGTTGATTTACTGTTGTATTTAATTCGTTGTGCAAAGTAGTTTGTTGTGGCATTTGAATTGGTTGTGTCAGAGATTCTAAGACCCTAACCTAGATTTTCTAGTACCATGGAAAAACATGTTATCAGAGCTACTTTGAAGGGCCAGTGAATCAGAGTGTGCACAATGAAGCAGATCAGAGGGAGCTGAGATTATATAGATCATGGGGCAAAGGATTCAACTGAAGACATGGAGGTGTGGTCTTGACTAGCTTGGCAATGGGATTGGTTGGGAGTTCTCATGGATTGGTGGTGAACTTGGCGAACAACAGTTTGTTGTATGGCAAGTTATTGATCATGGACTTCCTTTGACTTGCCATGGATCGTTGGGACAACTCGAGGATTGCTTTGGCATAGATGAGATTGGCATGTACAAGATTGCTTCATGTGATGGACAAGATGTTGGCAGGCTAGTTTATTCATTGGATCGTGATGGACAAGATGTTGGGAGGCTAGTTTCTTCATTGGATCGTGATGTTCCATATGCAAGATTGGAGGGATGTGCATGTGTTGTGTTTGACCCAAGAGGATGAGTGCTTGCACGACTAAGTTGCGGTGATGGTGGTCCGTGTTCACTGTAGCTCAAACTGACCTTGTATGACACGAGATGAGTAACAGTATGAGCCAATGGAGACCATGTTGGCCCTCTCTCCCTTGGTGGTGCCCACCTTCCACTAATTCACACCCCTTTCTTTCCCTCTCTTCTCACTAATGTGAATTGCTCCATTGGGTTGAATTTCCTTCTCTTGTGGCCCCCACATTCTACTAGAGCTATAATTTTCCATTTCTCCTAAGTCCCATACACCAAAAATGTCTCCAATGCCCAAATGACAAAAGTTTGCTATGCTTAGCGCCTCGCCAATAAACTCCATTAATCCTCTCAAATGAAAAATCAACATTGGGAATATTATAGTCCTCTCCACAAAAAATTGCTTGTCCTCAAGCAAAGCCTTAACAAGAAACCTCTCTAACTGTGGATCCCCACTGTCACTGCAAACTATACTAGCGTCCCAAATGTGCCACTGGATCGTCCCTGATATCTGCACTATCTTGTAGTGAAGGAGTCCCTCAATGCCAGGATCCCAAGCCAGCCGGATCATCATGAAGCACGCCTTGCTCCACTCACTATCATGCCAAATATAGGCGTTATAAGCCCTCTACCTACCGCCAATAAGTAAAGCATCCTGATAATGTAAAACTCTATCTGAATCCTCATGAAGTTGCCCAATCGAGTAGCCCATCTCATGCACTCTGATGGTGGGCCCCTGAAGCTACAACCCAATCCCTATGCAAATGAAGTCTCTCCTACATGAGCTCCTCCTGACATCCACCTGTTGGCCAACCTACCAAGCTGATGAAGTCACCCACACCATTAAAGAGTCACTAAAGCCCAATGGAAGATCTGAGTGACCTCCCCTTGTACCAGCCAGCTCATCCCTACGGGTGGCTGAACTACTCAGCCCTGCTATGCCAAAATCCCAAGCTAGTCCAAAAGGCTGCCACCATGTTGTCATTGCGCCACTCTGATCATGACGGTCTGCTCGTCATGTGCAAGTTATATCCTCCTCTCTTGGGACCTGATGGAAAAATATCTATGGAGTCCCAATGCATTTGGCCCAAGCATCCCCACGATGTCACGACCTACCCATCCAACGCTCACCCTGATCTGTAGCAACAAAAAGGGAAACCAACCTTGCCATACGACAAAGGCCTCAATGCTCCCCCTCATGTCAAACCAAGTGTGAGTTAGGTCATCCTCTGTCCTGCTCTCACTCATCATGAAACAGTGTCCAATCAACCAACCAAATCCTTGGATCCCACAGCCAAAAGGACACAACATAGTCCTGACAGCTACTCGCACCAACCTGTACCATGTCTTAGGCCCCTTCATGTAATCAATATATGGACTCTAGACATCACGAACCAATTTGGTAGTGCAAAACTACCCTACATTGGCGATACCACGCAGTGGGATCTGTCATCCTGCCTCTTGAAAGCGCTCCCCAATACCGTCTGGAGTCTAAACATTTGCATGCATGTAAGGTCCACGAACTATTGTAGATGCTCTTGAGACACTTCAGAATGTCTCATCGAAAGGGGGTCATGCCTCTCCCTGAGTGTGGTCTCAGGGGTGGTGCAAGTGTTACCTCTGCTGAAGATCGAACTACCCCCAAACTTGCATCCACCAACCCGCGCGTTGACCATATGCCACAGTTGGAAATCATCTCTCCCAATGCATTGTTTCCCGTCCAACTGTCTCAGATGAACCTCCTGGGTTCTGTTGCTCACAATGAGAGCATCAAGAGACGATATCCAAGTCCCCAGTGTTAGTGTGCAATGCTAGAGAGTGATAAAGGGAAGCTCACGGTCGACCCTGTGATCAACTCACTCTCCAAATCTGAGTGTGCCAAACCCAATGGAGTGCTTGATGCCCTCGTCAAGGGATCTCTCTGGCCGCAACACCCCAACAACCTGTTGTGCATCATCATGTTTTGCTGCACACAAATACATACCCCTGCACTCCTCTGCATAGCCCTGAACTTCGTGGCACAACTCCATGCACCATTAGACACCAACGCTCAATGCCATGCCACCATGTACCATAGGGCATCCCACATGTACCCATGCATCTACCACTCTGCTAGTACACTCATCATGTGTAGGTTTTAACCCCGTACAGAAATTACCTGCATATGAATTCTAAAACACAGAAAATATACAATGCGAGAGCATAACACATAAAACACATACACAAAGATTTCCCCTGGATCCCAAAACGGAACTACCAACTTGATTTTTCATTATATTCCTTTCAATGTTACAATACATATTTACACATGCTGAAGCATCCAATACCATGGACCGAAAACCATCGCGTCCAAAACTATGGACCGAAAACCATAGGTAGGTTCGCCCAACCTAGCATAGGGTCCAAAAAAAAAATTCTCGGGGCACTGCCCCGGATCCCGTAGAAGGTGGCTACCCGCCCCCCCTATAACCCCTCACTGCGCAATTGGCGCAACGAAGGGGGCGCTCCGCCCCAGTTCACTACGTAAGTTAGTCGTGGAAAGAATATAACACAACTCAACGTTCTCCCACTTGTTGCTTTCTTTCCACTTGAGAGCTTAGTCATTTTCCAGCCTTGAAATGCCCATTGTTTCTCTACGCCAAGAGAACTTCTCAGAGCTCATAGATTTTGTCAATGCATCTGTAGTATTCTTCAAAGTGACCACCTTTACCAGCAACACTTTTTTGTCTTCTATCATAACCCTCACAAAGTGGTATTGAACATCAGTGTGCTTTGTCTTTGAATGGTAAGCAGGGTTCTTTGCCAAGAAAATTGCACTTCGGCTATCATAGTCTATCCTTATAGCTCCCTGTATTAACCCCATACTTGAACACAATCTCTGGAACCAAACTGCTTCCTTGCTTGCATGAGTGGCTGCCATGTATTCTGCCTCTGTAGTTGAGAGTGCCACTACAAATTGTTTCTTACTCATCCAACTCACTGCACCTCCAAATAGGTTAAACACATACCCACTTGTAGATCTTCTCTGATCCAGATCTCCAGCCCAATCTGCATC
>APFE030758023.1:0-12578 GCA_000404065.3 Pinus taeda | reverse complement strand
GCAGCAACAATAGATAAAAGTAATCTAATAGAAGTTACCTTGGCAACAGGAGAAAAAATATCACCAAAATCAATTCCCGGTACCTGGGAATAACCTTTTGTTACCAACTGAGCTTTGTATTTCTCCACCTTCCCTTCTGCATTTGTCTTCTTCTTGAACACCCATTTGCTGCCAATGGGTTTCCTTCTAGCCGGCAACTCCACCAGATCCCAAGCCTCATATTTGTGCAAAGATGCCATTTCATCAACCATGGCCTCTTTCCAGAGTTTTTCCATCCTCTGAATCTACTGCTTCCTTCACAGTTCTGGAATCATCATTAGTAATAGATAAAGCAAAATTTGAACAGAAACCAAATGGGTTGTACCTTTCTGGCTGCCTTCTTTCTCGAACTACTCTTCTTACACCCGGAGTTTGTGGCTCTTCATCTTCTGATTCCTCCTCTGCTGTAGAGTCTGATTCTTCCTCCTTTAGCTCAAACTCTATCTTCTCAGATTCCTTTGGTTGAACTTCATGTTTGATAACATCTTTCACCTCTCTAAACACCACATCTCGGTTGTACACAACCTTCCTTGTTGCTGGGTTCCAAAGCTTATCACCCTTTAAACCATCCTTATACCCAATAAAGATGCACTTTTCAGATTTACTATGCAACTTGGTTCGTTTCTCCTTTGGAACATGTACATATGCATCACATCCAAATACCTTCAAATGTGAAAGAGAGGGTTTCTTACCAGCCCATACCTCTTGTGGAGTCTTATCTTCCAACATTGATGAAGGTGATCTGTTGACCAGGTAACATGTTATCTCCACTGCCTCTGCCTAGAATTCCTGTCCTAACCCGGCACCACTGAACATGCTTCTTGCCCTTTCCATCAACGTCTTGTTCATTCTTTCTACAACTCCATTTTGCTGAGGTGTATATGGAGTAGTTTTTTGTTGTGTTATACCACACTTTACGAAATTCTTCAAATTTCTTACTGCAAAACTTTCCACCGTTATATGTCCTCAACACCTTTATCTTCTTCTCTGTCTAATTTTCCACCAGAGCCTTAAATTCTTTAAACCTATCAAAGACTTTAGATTTCTTCTTAAGGAAATATATCCATGTATTCCTTGAGAAGTCATCTATAAATGATACATGGCACATAGACTTACCCAGTGATGGAACCTTCACAGGTCCAAACACATCACTGTGCACAAGCTCTAATATTTGTTTCACCCTTTTACCACCAAAGGGGAAACTCACCCGATTCTGCTTCCCATATACACAATTTTCACAGAAATCAAAATCTAGAAAGCTATTACTCATACCTTCTACCATGCCTTTACCATGAAGTATTCGAAATCCCTTCTCTCCAATATGTCCAAACCTTTGATGCCACAGCATGGGCTTCTCTCTAGAGACCACTAGATTTTCTAATCCACTTTCAGGAACCACAGAACTGTTGCACCCATCAACAATAGTGCTACCTTGCAGCTTGTACAGAGTTCCAGTTCGAACTCCCCGCATCAATACCAGTGCTCCCCGACCCATCTTGCAGGTATCCTTCTTGAACACTGTTTTTACACCTGCATCATCCAGCTTGCTTACAGAAATCAGATTTCTGGCTAATGCAGGAATATGGAGAACAACCGGAAGTGTTCTAACCCTTCCACCTTACAACTTCAACTTTACTTTTCCGCTACCAACGATTCTAGCCTTCCTATCATCCCCTAAGAAGACATCACCACCATCGTATTTATCATACTCGCAGAACCACTCTCTATGGGGAGTGAAGTGAAAGGATGCACCTGAGTCAATCAACCATGCCTCATGATCTACATGTGTGCTTGAAGAAGCCAAGTACACATCCCCACATTCATCTGAGGTGGTTTTCGCCTCTGCAGAAGAAGCATCATAAGATCCCTTTCCTTTGTCAGGAGCTTTAGATTTACAGTCCCTTTTGTAGTGCCCCTCCTTTCCGCATTTTCAGCACACCACCTTTACAGGTTTTCCTAGAGATTTAGATCTCCCTCTAGATTTAGATCTCCCACTTGATGACTTATTTTTGTTTCTGTTCTGGGACTGTCCTCGTACAGACAAGGCATCACCATTCTAGCTCTCCATATTTTTCCGCCTCATCTCCTCCGTCAGCAAGGATGAGACTATTTCATCAAATTGTAAGGCAGTTGCATTGCTACCTATTGAAATAACTAGACTATCCTACGAATCTGGTAGAGAACAAAATAAACTAATGCACTTATCTTCATCTGAAATTTTGATATCAACAGACGATAACTGACTTACCACAATATTAAACGCATTCAGATGCTTTGTCACCGAGTCTCCATCTTTCATCATCGGGTTATACAACTTTTTCTGTAGGAACAGTTTATTCACTAGAGATTTAGATTGGTACAAAGTCCCTAACTTGTCCCAAAAAGCCTTCGCCGTAGCTTCCCCTGATACATTCAGCAATACTGAATCTGAGACACAGAATCATATTGTGCTCTTTGCCTTCCAATCCAACTTCTTCCATTCTTCATCGGTCACTCCCGTTGGTTTAGTACCTAGATCTACTGTGATCCACTAATCTTTATCCACCAACAGATCCTCCATCTTGAGTTTCCACAACTCAAAACTCTGACCATTAAATTTTTCAATCTCTACCTTTCCACTACTCGCCATCTTCTTTCACCACCAGAATCGATCCCGCAGATCTCCCACTAAACAGGGTCTACCACGGGCCCGAGCGAAACCCCTCAGCAACAAAGGCGTCCCCTTGAAGCCAAAACAACTCTGGTTCCAAATGTAGGTTTTAACCCCGTACAGGAATTGCCTGCATACGAATCCTAAAACACAGAAAATAAACAATGCGAGAGCATAACACATAAAACACATACACAGAAATTTTCCCCTAGATCCCAAAACCGGGACTACCAGCTTGATTTTTCATTATATTCCTTTCTATGTTACAATACATATTTATACATGTCGAAGCATCCAATACCATGGACCGAAAACCATAGGTAGGTTCACCCAACCTAATATAGGGTCCAAAAAAAAAATTTCTGGGGCACTACCCTGGACCCCGTAGAAGGGGGCTACCTGCCCCCCTCAAACCTCCCAAATCGGAGGGCTGCCACCCCCCCTGTGACCCCCCCGCTGTGCAGTTGGCAAAATGAAAGGGGGGCTCCGGCCCCCCTCTAACCCCCTGGTTCACTACGTAGGTTAGTCGTGGAAAGAATATAACACATCCCAACATCATGAAGTGATCTACACCTCATCTGCCCGGGTACAACCAAGTGGCCCAACTCCTCACATGCCATCGAGCATAATGCTACCGTGTTGAACCTCAGTAACTCCAGTGCCCAATACATCAATGGGAGAGCATTGTCTCAATATGATGCCCTATCAGGTCACTTACTGATGCCACCTCCTCCTACCAACTCTTGCCAGAGCAGGCTAATCACCCTGTGATCACATGCTCGATCAATATGCCAATGACTCGTGAAATCTGCCTACTCTCCTGTCCAACCATCCTGTCACTAAGATTGATATAGATCTGTAAATTTGGGTGTGCCCAATCATCATATCCATCACGCAACTACTATTGTCACCCACCGACTCTATGATGTGATGGGAAACCCCACTTGGATCCCCACAACAGTTTGGTCCTCGGGCCCCTATGGTAATCCACGGCCTCTGCTAAAATGTGATCATGGATGTACCCAACCGTCTAACCTGCTCCATCAAGTAACAACTCAGCACTTCTCGCCATCCAATCCCAAAGGAGGGATCGAAAATACAATCTTCTATATACCGGACAAGCCCTCCATACTGACAATGTGCTCCACTCAACTCAAGCCACTGGCCCCTACTGACCTGGTCATCCCTTCTGATCTGTCTAGACAACTCTACCATTCTTAATCCAATGCATAAGGGTGAAAATCGAGATAATAACATTGTAGGCCTCGTCAGAATGCCTTTGAAGCGAACTGTGCTGAAATCCCAACGTGTGCTCTCCGCGCTACTACTCGCCAATGTCTAGCCCAAAGGACGACTGCGCATCCTCCTCCATCACAACCTCAACTTGAGCCTCCAACTGCTCCTCCATTGACAACCCATCATATAAAACATCCTCACCAGTCAGTTGTAGGTAATTGTTGTCCCACAACTCTACAATAGATCTAGGTGACTCTGTACTTATTGACTTCTCATTAACGGTGGTGATGTCTCTCGACACCTCATCAACTTGTGCGTTGCTATCACCTGAAAACTCAGTCACGCCCCTGGATACCTCAACAATGAATGGCACCTCGTCAACGATGGACACCTATTTGTTTGTTGGCACCTCATCAATGGATGGCCCTACAGGTGTATGCTCTACTCTCTCCTCTAAGATGTCAACCAGAGCGGTCAAGGGAGTCTCCAACAAGGGTGACTATTGTGTCACACTAAGTGTATCTACGTGGTCCCCACAATCCTGTGTGCCCTCAACCTCATGCTCAACCTCATCCTCAGGCTCCTGATATCTGAAGCCAGGTCTCCACCAACAATAGCGCCCCCTGGTCTCACCCTCAAACGATCTTTGTCCTGTATGCTCATTTTGAGGAGATCTAGTGCCTTGATTTTGTCGACTCTCCCCACATGGTGTAGATGGTTGCAACCCCACGACCTGTGTACCTCTAGTGTCTACGTTGTAAGGATGAGGATGGATTTGGTCAATCACCTTCCTCAACTAGCCCAACCTCTCATCATTCCAGCAGATTCCACTCGAGAATTCCTGCATACTGAATCTCCCTTAAGCCATGGGTGGTGTATGGTTTAACCCGTCATTGTGCATACATGCCCAAATCTCCCATGATCTAGTTGGCTACCCACAGCTGGCCAAGATCATGGCTCTGATAACACTGTAATATTCCAAATTGTAATTTATAGCAAATAACAAATGCATGAACTAAAATACAACAATAAAAATCTGAACAAGAGCACAAATCAGTAAACCCAAAATCTGGGTAATAGTCCTAAGCCATTTTATTAATTCTGCATGGAAAATCAAGTAGAAGAGGATGAAATCCATAGAACCTGGGCTTGATATAGCAAGCAACACAAACCCCAGGCTAGAATGTGTAGGATCAAGTGCTGGAATTGGCCCAAATCTATAGCTCGAACTTGCTCAGAAACTCCATTGCAAACTGTTGAATGGAATTGATCGTTCTACTCAAAATAATGCCCAGAATGCTCTGAAATTGCAGCAGCAAGTTCCCCTCCTCAAACCCGAAAATACCCAAAAAAGGTTTGGCCTATCTCCAAGCCAAAGTCGAACCCACTGAATGGTGCAAATTCCCCAGCTAACTAACAATTCACCCTGCTATAAGAATTATGATTTCAGGCTCAAATATTGCCTAAAAAATTCTTTACAATTAGTCAGACCCCTCCCAATAAACCCACAAAAACCCAAAAAGGGTTTGGTCTACATCCACTGACGCCAGGTGACCCCCAACAAGTGCAAATTGTCCAATTTGGCCAGAAAATGCCCCACAACACTGATACTATTGAATTAAGCCCAAATCCACCACCGAAAATCTCTCCCAACTTTGGCTAAATTCTCCCCTGAGGAATACCTCCAACCTTTGACCCTTATCTCTCCTCAACCTCTATTCCTCCAGCCCCTGTGTACTTCCAAAAATGTAGAATTTCGGCCCCAAGAATTCTCTCCAGCTAAATTATGGGAAAACCCCTTGCAAATCCTTCGATGTTCTACTCCGCTGTAATTGATCTCCCCACAAGCAATTTGAAGTTGAACCACTTCTGGCCCTAGAAGAAAAACATACCAGCTGAAATAACTTGCAAATACGCAAAGGAAACTCTAATTGAGCTCCCAAAATTGCCTCACTAGGGAAACACTTGAAGTTCTCTGAAATGAGGGTAAAATTCCTGCTCAGAAATTCCTTGTGTTGAACAACAAGGTTTTCTTGGTTAAGCAACTCAAGAGAACTAATGTTGAATTGTCACATGATCAAAGATACCAAATGGAGGCCTCCAAGCTCTATTTATAATTGTTGGCCCTCTCTCCCTTAGTGGTCCCCACCTTCCACTAACTCACACTTCTTCCTTTCTCTCTCTCTTCTCACTAGTGAGAATTGCTCCATTGGGTCAAATTTCCTTCTCTTGTGGCCCCCACATTCCACTAGAGCTATAGTTTTCCATTTCTCCTAAGTCCCATATGCCAAAAATGTCTCCAATGCCCAAATGACAAAATTGTGCAATGCTTAGCACCTCCCCAATAAACTCCATTAATCCCCTTGGAAATTCCTTGTGTTGAACAGCACGGTTGTCTTGGTTAAGCAACTCAAGAGAACTAATGTTGAATTGTCAAATGATCAAAGATACCAAATGGAGGCCTCCAAGCTCTATTTATAATTGTTGGCCCTCTCTGCCTTGCTAGTCCCCACCTTCCACTAATTCACACTCCTTCCTTTTTCTCTCTTCTAACTAGTGTGAAGAGCTCCATTGGGTCGAATTTCCTTCTCTTGTGGCCCCCACATTCCACTAGAGCTATAATTTTCCATTTCTCCTAAGTCCCATGTGCCAAAAATGTCTCCAATGCCCAAAGGACAAAATTGAGCTATGCTTAGAACCTCCCCAATAAACTCCATTAATCCCCTCAAATGAAAAATCAAAATTGGGGATATTACACTTTGACAGTTGTAAGAAGGGCAAACTTTGAGAAGCCTAAGGGTTTGGTTCTTGCAGAAATAAGGGCAGCCAAGTAGGCTTATGAATCAACCCTAAGTTGATTGTTGGAGAAGGACTTTTGACAATGATAGTGGGCAACCCTCCATGCCCCAAGATTGTCTTCATTGGAGCAACATAGAAAGGCAATAATAGGAAGAAGTTCCAAAGAGCGGAGGAGAAGCAGTGGGCTGTCTAGGAGTTATTTACAAACGGAGTTGTCAACAACTCACAAGAAGACCCTATGTGTTGATTCGTTGATGGACTAATGATTAGCTAGAGCGCAGTTGGTGAGCCGTGTTCAGTGACCTAAAGGAGGATTCATAGATACGTGTTGCTACAATTTGGGAGACAAAGGACTGGTAGATGTGATCAAGACAATGATCCCTGGTACCAAAGCCCTAGACAGTTGTACTACGGTTTGTTAACATAACGAAGTTGGGATGTTGGAAAATGGTAAAAAGTTGCCTATTTATGTACATGTTGATTTATTGTTGTATTTATTCCATTGTGAAAAGTAGTTGAAGGTAGGAACTTGTCGTCCAACTTAATTACAGTCCATTTATATTACATGTTATATCTCAAAATATACAAATTTTCTAAACTAGAAGTAATTCTATTAGGAATAATGCAATTAATGTTGTCATAAGAGAAATAATTCTTTTTGTATAAGGATCTAAGCATATTTAAACATATTGAACACCCAAAATCCTAGGGGCCACAAGGCAATAGTGTTGTCTATTAGCACAATGGTTGATTGGTTGAAGGGTCTGTATGCTTGCTTGCTCAATCTTACCATCCTCAGCTGAGATTCATAGCTTGGGAAGGACTCCAAACCCTAGGGTACAAAGTTATAGAGGATTTGGACACACATGGGCTTTGTGGACAAGAGTACCCAAGTTGTGTGCTTTGCACCCAAAGTTGTGGGTGTGAATCCATGAAGAGACTTAATGACTTGCCACTTGAACATGATAGAGTACCCTTAAAGGAGCAAGGGGTTGCTTCCAGCACCAAGAGAGCCCTTGTCATTATGGAGAAATCAATTTTTATATGTTTTGAGTGGGTGAATTGTCTTAAAGATCGAGTCAACTTTAGTTTAAGAGGCCCTTTTTGAAGGGCTAGATGTCACCCTAAGAGAAAGATTTAAATATTTGAGATTGAGTGGGTGAATTGTCTTAAAGATCGAGTCAACCTTAGTTAAAGAGGCCCTTTTTGAAGGGCTAGATGTCACCCTAAGAGAAAGATATAAATATTTGAGAGGAGATACCTCATTCCACACATCCAAGGAACAACATATCAAAGAATATACCTTTGAACTAGTTGCAAATCAAGAGTTCAAGTGAAGTGGAGGAGCATTTTTGTGTCTTCTTGAGACTGTTTTGGGGATGATATTGATAGGCAGCAGGCCGAGGGATAAGAGGTGAATTTTGGGCAAATTTTGTGCACATTTGAGGAGGTTTTTCTTTGTGTTTCAGGCTGCGGGTTCTCTAGGTTGATTGCAGGTGAACGACATATCTTTTGGGGAGGGCCGAGAGGCCTAGTAGGAGGACTAACCTAGGTCGCAATCACACCAGGAGCCAACATAGTTAGAAGAGGCTTGAAGTGAGGGAAAACAATAGTTTTGGAGCAGAATTTAGCGTTGATGTGTGCCCTAACTAGAGCTCAAAAATTGCACAGAAGTTGAGGTCAAGGGGAGTAGCAGGAGGTTGCAGAACAAGGTACATTTGTCCTCTTGTATTGATGTTTTTTTGCTAGTGGATGGTTTTCCTAGTTTGGACAAAGTTTGAAGGGTATTTGAAGGACTGTTTGGAGGGTAGCAAAAGGTGTCATTGTAGCCCTAGATCAGTTTGACAAAGAATTAGATTGCTATAAGAAGGGTAGACTTTGAGAAGCCTATGGGTTTCGTTCTTAGTGAAATAAGGGCAGCCAAGTAGGCTTATGAATCATCCCTAAGTTGATTGTTGGAGAATGACTTTTGACAGTTGTAGTGGGCAACCCTCCATGCCCTAAGATTGTCTTCATTAGAGTAGCACAGGAAGGCAATAGTGGGAGGAAGTCCTAAAGAGCTTAGGAGCAACAACGGGCAATCTAGTTGTTCACAAACGGAGTTGTGAACAACTCAAAAGACGACCCTATGTGTTGATTCATTGATGGACTAATGATTAGCTAGAGGGCAGTTGATGAACCGTGTTCAGTGACCTACAAGAGCAAGATTCATTGATAGAGGCAGATTGGTGTTGTTGTAGTTTAGGAGCCAAAGGACCAACATATGTGTTTAGGACACATGGATTGAAAGCGTTGTGGAGTGCTACATTAGCAAGTAGGTCAAGTGTTGTCTTGTCCAGGGTAGATTGGTTGAAGGACTGACACCGAGCCCTAGTTTGTATTTCTTGTATTAGTGATTGTATGAGGGCCATGATCCCTAGTACGGGAGCCCTAGACAGTTGTATTAAAGTTGGGTTATTGAGAAATTGTAAAAAGTTGTCTTTTTATGCACATGTTGATTTACTATTTGTATTTATTTCGTTGTGCAAAGTACTTTGTCGTGGCATTTGAATTGGTTGTGTCAGAGATTCTAAGACCCTAACCTAGATTCTCTAGTACCATGGAAAAACAACATGGTATCAGAGCTACTTCAAAGGGCTAGTGAATTAGAGTGTGCACAATGAAGGAGCTCAGAGGGAGCTGAGATTGTCTAGATCATGGGGGAGAGGATTCAGTTGAAGACATGGAGGTGTGGTCTTGACTAGCGTGGCAATGGGATTGGCTGGGAGTTCTCGTGGATTGGTGGTGAACCTGGTTAACAACAGTTTGTTGTATGGCAAGTTGTTGATCATGGACTTCCTTTGACTTGCCATGGATTGTTGGGACAAATCGAGGATTTCTTTGGCATAGATGAGATTGGCATGGACAAGATTGCTTCATGTCATGGACAGGATGTTGGCAGGCTAGTTTCTTCATTGGATCGTGAAGTTGCATATTCGAGATTGGAGGGATGTGCACATGTTGTGTTTGACCCAAGAGGATGAGTGCTTCTAGGACTGAGTTGTAGTGATGGTGGCCCATGTTTGACCGTAGATCAGTAGCAATATGAGCCAGTGGAGACCATGTAGACTCAGAGGGAGTCTAGCTTAAAAGGGAGCAGCCCTATGGAAGTTTGAGATCTTCAAGTTCTGAAGATGGCGACGAGTAACTTCCCAGTGTTGGAAGTACCTCCCTCGCTAAGAGGGAGTTTTGAGATTTGTAGCTTGGGAGGTACTCCAAACCCTAGGGTACATGGTTGTGGAGGATTTGGACCCACTTGGGCTTTGTGGGCAAGGGTACCCAGGCTATGGGCTTTGCACCCGATGTTGTGGATGTGAATCCATGAGGAGATTTGATGACTTGACACTTGGACATGATAGAGCACACTTAGAGGAGCAAGGGGTTGCTTCTAGCACCAAGAGAGCCTTTGTCATTGTGGAGAAATGATTGTTTATATGTTGTGAGTGGGTGAATTGTTTTAAAGATCAAGTTGGACTTACTTAAAGAGACCCTTCTTGAAGGTCTAGACATCACCCTAAGAGGAAAATATAAATATGTTAGAGGAGAGAACTCATTCCACACATCCAAGGAGCAACACATCAAAGAATAAACCTTTGAACTAGCCGCAGATTAGAAGGAGCTCAAGCGAAGTGGAGATGGAGCATTTGTGTGTCTTCTTTAGACTGTTTTGAGGGATAAGATTGATAGGGAGCTGGTCGAGGGCTAAGAGGTGAATTCTGGGCAGATTTCGTGCACATTTGAGGGTTTTCTCTATGTTTCAGGCCACAGGTTCTCTGGGTTGATTGCAGGTGGACGACATATCTTTTGGGGAGGGCAGAGAGGCCTAGTAGGAGGCCCAACCTAGGCTGCAATCACATCAAGGGACAACACAGTTAGAAGAGGCCTGAAGTGAGGGAAAACACAAGTTTTGTTGCAAAATTTAGGGTTGATGTGTGCCCTAACCAGAGCTCAAAAATTGCACAAAATCCGAGGTGAAGGGGAGCAGCAGGAGGTTGTAGAACAAGGTATGTGTGTCCTCTTGTATTGATGATGTTTGCTAGTGGATGGTTGTCCTTGTTTGGACAGAGTTTGAAGGGCATTTGAAGAATTGTTTGGAGGGCAACAGAAGGTGTCTCTCACAATCCTAGATCACTTTGACAAGAAGAACTTTGACTACTGTAAGAAGGGAAGACTTTGAGAAGCCTAAGGGTTTGGTTCTTGGAGAAATAAGGGTAGACAAGTAAGCTTATGAATCATACCTAAATTGATTGCTGGAAAAGGACTTTTGACAGTCATAGTGGGACACCCTCCATGCCCTAATATTGTCATCATTGGAGCAGCACAAGAAGCCAATAATGGGAAGAAGTCCCAAAGAGCTTAGGAGAAGCAGTGGGTAGTCTAGGAGTTATTTACAAACGGAGTGGTGAACAACTCACAGGAAGACCCTATGTGTTGATTCATTAATATAACAAGGTTGGGTTGTTGAAAAATTGTAAAAAGTTGCCTATTTATGTACATGTTGATTTATTGTTGTCTTTATTCCATTGCGCAAATTAGTTTCTTGTGGAATTTGAGTTCGTTGTGTCATAGATTCTAAGACCCTAACCTAGCTTCTCTAGTGTCATGGAAAAACAACATCGTCATCTCTAAGGCACATTGTGTGGGGGTGTGCGTGTGATGTGGAGCCAGAAATCACATAAATTTAAACATACCATTTGATATATATGTCAAACCATTAACTGAGTGGTACTACCTGAGAACCATGCTTAAAGGAGAAAACTTCAAGTAAACAAATAATAATAACACTATTTTGCTGGAAAACAACATGACTCACCCATCCTTTGCATTGCAACTACATTGCCTATCTTCTCCACTCAGCCCTCCGAGACACTACAACTGTACTCATTCATTGCACAAAGAATATTATATATGAGATCATGAATAAACCACGAGTTTAAATAACAAATATACAAAGCGATGTATTAAACATACACATACCTGCCTTCCCTTAGCTAATATTATAGCAACGAATGGAATAAATCACTTACAATTTGTAGAATGTCTCACCCATCCTCTGCAACATTTGTAGAATGTCTAACGCACCTTCACCACTTCACCTTTGTAGATTGTACAATTGTAGCTCTTCACTACATAAGGAATATCAATATAGTTTATTGTGAGAGCACAGATAAAACATATAATAAATTGAATAGAAAAAAATGGAGCCACAAAATAGCAAAATATACTTTTAAGTGAAGTGCATTGCATATAGATGTGTTGACTCACCCTCATTTATGTACAATAACCTTGCGTCCATTTTTTTGTCTGTCTACTTCCTTTGTTTCCTTTTCCACACCCAACAAATGAATCCGAGACCAAATTACAAAGAACGTGAACAAAAGAAAATGAGTACAAAGACAAAACTACAAAAAACCAGAAAAAAAAAAGAAAAAGAAAACGTGAAACAAAGAAAAACGATTACAACACAAAGCATGGCCATGCTCAAACTCAACAAAACAAAACATGCAAATAAGAACAAAGAAAAAAATGCAAACATCCCCTCTACACATCATCTCTCCTGCAATGTTCCCTCCTCCGCTAGAAGGGAAAGAAGTGCACTGAATAAGGTTAAAAGACACACAGTTAGTAATGGTAAGAATATTTGAAAACCAAAAATTATTCATAATAGGAAACACACCTCCCCTAGAGTTTGTTTTGTTTTATAACACAGTGAACACTCTTTTGTATTCCACTTGCTCATGCTCATTAGAACAATTTATCTACAGAAGTTACAAAATAAGATATTAGAATTTTTATATAAATTAAACTAGAGATT
>APFE030758019.1:0-13330 GCA_000404065.3 Pinus taeda | reverse complement strand
GGCTGGTTTTGAGCCATTGGGTCGAATATATGCCAATAACCTTCTGGGATATCTAGGAGGGTATTCTAGGTTGAGAGGGAATGGCTTTAACAGGAATAGTTTTAATAGCACTTCCTCTATCTGGGATAATGAGAGTGCCTAATGTCTGAGGAGATTGAGTTTCTTCAAAGATGATTTTTGCAACACTTCCCTTGTTTGGGCTGTTCAATGGCTGAGTTATCTCAAGAGGAGATCTCGGTTCCTTGGTTTTCCCTGTCTCTCCTCCTCCTTCACAAAGATTACTGAAATTCCCTTTCTGCAATAGTTCTGGAGTAGAATTTTCAATTTCTTGAAAGTCTTTCTCTTCAATTTGACTATGCACCTCAGCAAAGGCTACAGATGATGATCCTGTGGCCTGAAGGGAACTAGTAGGCTGTTTAGAAATAACTTTCTTGGGTCCTACTGAGGGCTGAGATTCTGCTTTCTTGTAGATTTCGTCTATGAAGGTTGGTCGGCCAAGGGTCACCAACCCCTTAGCTTTTTCCGACTTGGGTAGACGTTTGGAATTTTTTTCTGGCTTTACTTGCTTAGTCATGCACTCAAATTAACTACTAAATCCTACTCAAACAAATAGCAGCAAATCTACAGGAAAGCGGGCACAGTAGTAGGGCTTTTACATGCTCCACACGTAGGTTCTTACATTCCGTTTTCAAAACCCAATTCTTCCCAAGCATGTTCATACACTACTCTGAAAAAAAGAACAAATGGCTACACTCTTTCCCCGGCAACAGCGCCAAAATGTGGGGCTATAAAAAGGGTCTCTTTCACCTCTAATTACCTCACATTAATATGTCAATTCGAGAACGTTTTGTTATTTCAAAGAGTGTCTCAGTCTGAGGCTATCATTTGCCAGAGTAATGCTAGTAACATAGTGTTTGAAAATACAAAAGTAAATGGATGCTTGTTTACAGCTTAACTACTTCAAAAGATTAAATCACACATTCAGAAATTTATCAGTCAAGGGTTCGGTAGCAATAACCCATCCCTTTGGAAACTGATGGAAAAGGAAATCAGAGAACAGATCATGGAACTGGGAGCCGGACAGTAGATGTCAATGCTCACTACAGCCTGAGATCGTTCTTCACACCAATAACAAGAAATGGAATGGCAGATAAGAAATGGAACATCAATTAAGAAATGGAACAACAATTAAGAAATGGAACAACAATTAAGAAATGGAATAACAAATCTAAAATGGAACAAAAAACCTGAAATGGAACAGCAAGTCTAAAATGGAACAACAGTTAAGAAATAGAACAACAACTAAGTCTAACAAATAGTAACGTCTTAGTCTATCAGATCAAATGCATTAATCATAAGCTACAGGAATCAAACGGAAATCCTTCACTCTTAAAGACGGATTGAATAACACACACAAATGGAACAACACTGATCACTGATAAATTATGGAACAACACTGAAAACCATATATACACACAGCACACTCAAATAGTAATCTGATCCAGTTATCACCTCAGTTAGAAAGAATACGATTGCATTTCAAGATAGAATAGCATTATTCATAAATCCAACAATCACAAAGAACATAACTTCCAAGATGAATTCTGTAATGTTAATAAACAAGTGCACAACACGAAGGCTCTGAAATGGAACAGCAACAGTATTTTGTAAAGACTAGCAGTATTATATCAACACCTAAAAGAACAGTAATATGATGCAGAGTCAATACAATAGTTCTGTCTTTAGAAATCTTAAAACATAACAGAGCATGTGATGCAAACTTATAAAACACATCAGATTACCAAGTAACGTCAATAAGCAAACCACACGAAAACCAAGCGTAATGTTACAAAAGAAAGTGTCCTCTAGGGCCGGGCCCTTAGCCTCTAGGGGTACACCGCTTGAAGTTATCCTAGACTCAAAGATGAAATAGTAACCAAGTTTGTATTAATGCATCAAGTAAAATTACAGTAGATCAGTTCTGAGCGAGACTCGATGATCAAAGTTTTCATCTTAAAAGGAATTACATAAAAGCATAGCAATATCTAACTCTCTCCTTCTGCCAAGCTAACAGTGCTGCCCCTTTTATAACGGTGATGGCGGAGATATCTAAATGCAGAAATAGATAAAATAGCGATCCCTTAGTATCAAGTATCCTCAGGGATTCGCCGAACCATTAGTCCTCAATCATTTCTTTTCTTTGTTGCGCCGAGCTGATATCTCCACTTCCTTTCCCGGGCTGATTTGCTTTGATTTGCTTTTCCTTGTTTACATACGGTCTCCCGACAAAGGGACAGTGGTTAACCCATCCTTGTCCTTTCCTTTGGAACAACAACTTCTCGTTTTTCCTCCTTCCTGCATAAGGAAATGACAATTGCCAGCATTTTCGACTTGCATATTAATCTCACACGTTTTATCATGATTCTCTATCATTTTCTGAGTTCATGATGCAAAAAGGTTTGTAAGTTCTAATGAAAAGACGCTGAAATAATCATAAAAAACATAACTTCTTTAGTACTCCACAGAGGCATCCTAGGAATGAATGTCCATTGAATTATATTGAAATTTGCTCGGTCTGTGAAGAAAACCACTCCACAGACAAGTGCTCTTCTTTACCCAGACTCAAAGCTATATATCAAGGAGCTAAAGGGGTCACTAAGCAGCTTTGCTACATTAACCAAAGGAGACCTCCTAGACCTAGACCATACCAATAGGGCATGCAAGGGTCATCACATGCATATTACAACCCCAACCAAGCCACATCTATACCTTCTTGGGGACCCCCTACTCATCCTTCCTAGTCTACACCCCCTCGTTGGTCCTATGCATCTTAATATCATTCCTAGCCAGCTAGCCAATCATTTCAGCCTTATGCTCTGCCACAACCTCACTGGAATACATGACTCTAGGGGTGGAGGCCCCAATACAACAATGATCTAACTCTATTGCCTCCACCACCTACTCCTACACTCTGCTCCACCCCAGCAACCCTAGATGCCTGCCCAACCAAATCCAAACTCGAACAATAGGCAGGCCCAACAAGTATACAGTGGAGAGACATCATATCCAGCTTATGCTGTGGAAATCCAAAAGATTAACCTGAGATCGAGGAGAGTTCTCCCAGATAACCAACCTCCCCATCAACCTATGGAGGTTGAGGAAGAAAGAGAGAAAAGCAACCTTGCTTTTTGTAAATCCACCCTTTCCTGAGAAATTGGCCCAACCACTCCAGCCTAGCCCAGAAGAGACTGAACTTCTGGGAGAATTGAAAAATCTATGTGTAAAGATCCCCCTTCTCTAGGCAATAAAAGATGTTCCCATTTACAATAAGTTGATTAAGGAGAAATGCTTCAAGCATCTAGAGAGGCGCAAAAGGGATGACCCTACCATTAATGACATTAGGCAGCTGTCTGACTTAATGCTGGGGCAGGTAATATATCCAAAATATTTGGAACATAAAAGACCTATAGTAGATGTGCACATCAATGGCACCATTGTCCCACACACTTTGATTTATCTTGGGGATGCCATTAATGTGATGACCAAGGACACCATGCTCAAGCTCAACCTCCAAGGGTCATTGAGGACGACCACAACAGTCCTCAACTTGTAGACCGTTCCATAGTAACCCTTGAGGGTATTGTGGAGGATGTGATGGTCTCCATTGACTCTGGATGTACCCTACAAATTTCCTAGTTCTCCAGCCTAAGGCTAAGCTTATTAGTTATCCTCTCATCCTTAGGAGGCGGTGGTTGGCCACAACTGATGCTTACATTAACTACAGAGCTGGGATTATGACCATCAAAGATGGGCATATGTCCAAGCAGTTAGTCATATACCGTCCTCCTCAACCTTCTTTAGAGCATGATTTAATTTTATGGTTGGAGGAGGAGGAAGAAGATGAAGTTTATTCAACTTTATTCTTTGGAAGCAACCATGGGAGGAGGACAACAAGATGACGATGACTTGATTTCACCTGCTCCAAAGTCCAACTCTTGGTTCATTACCTTTAGAAGAAGCAGTAAATAAAACCCAGAACAATCATCTAATTGACTTATGCTTGGCTAATTCTAACCCACTCCGTATCAAAACCATACAATTTGGCCAAGAGAGAACCTTGAAAATCAGTCCATCTATTTCTACTCTCGAAGAGGAGAAGCTATGCAACATGTAAAGGAAAATCTTGAAGCCTTCACTTGGAGTTACAAGGAAATGAAGGGAGTACACCCCTTAGTGTGTACTCACCACATATACATAAACTAAGGTTGCAAGCTGGTTCGACAACCACAAAGGAGGATGAATCCAACTCTTAAGGATATAGTCAAAGAAGAACTACAAAAACTACTAGATGCAGGATTTATTTACCCTATGTCCTACAGTGAGTGGGTCTCCCCTTTGGTGTTAGTTCGCAAGAAAAATGGTAAGTGGAGGGATTTGTGTCGATTATAGAGAGTTGAACAAAGCCACAAAGAAGGGTCATTTTCCTCTACCCTTCATTGACCAAGTTCTAGATGGCCTGGCAGTGTAAAGGTTTTTCTCTTTCCTAGATGGATTTAGTGGGTACAACCAAATCCAAATATGCCCAGAAGACTAGGATAAGATCACGTTCACCTATCCTTGGGGTACTTTTGCCTATAAGGTCCTTCTTTTTGGCCTATGCAATGCTCCTGCCACTTTCCAGAGAGTAGTCTTAAGTATTTTCGTCGAATTAGTCCATGATGCGATGGAGATTTATATGGATGATTTTACACCGTATGGCTATGATTTTCAAGAAGCCTTGTCTAACCTAGGCAAAGTACTACACAAGTGCATTGAAATGAACCTGTCTATTAGTCCTGAAAAATGTGAATTCTTAATGACTGCAGGGATCGTGCTAGTTCATTCAATATCTCAACAAGGACTCCAACTGGACCCAAAAAAAATAGCCATCATCCAAAGGGTCCCATCTCCTGAAAAGCATAGAGATTTGAGAAGCTTCCTAGGGTTAGCTAGATACTACTGAAGGTTCATAAAGGACTTCTGCAAGTTGGCCTCTCCTTTATTTGGTTTGTTGGCCAAATATTCTAAGTTTATATGGTCAAAAAGTTGTCAAGAGGCCCTAAACATACTAAAGGATAAGCTAACCATTGCACCAATTGTCCGAAGCCCAAACTGGGCCCTCCCTTTTCATATTCATGTTGATGCCTCACACAAAGCCATAGGAGCAGCCCTAAGTCAGATAGATGAAAAACTTCCTTATGTTATCTATTTTATCAGTAAGAACTTATCAAAGGTTGAGCTAAATTATACAGTGACCGAAAAGGAACTCTTGGCTATTGTGCATTCATTAAACAAATTTAGGCATTACATTACAGACTATCAAACATTTGTGCATACTAACCATGCTACAATCAAATATTTAATGAACAAACTAGATGTGAATTCTCGAATTATAAGATGGTTACTTTTATTACAATAGTTTGATCTAACCATTGTTGATAAGCCTGGTAAGGAAAACGTTGTTGTAGACTTTTTATCTAGGGTAAATTTGATTGCACATGAAGAAGGAATGGTGGATGACCAGTTACCAGATGAGCACTTATTTGCTATTTCAGTTCTCTCTCCATGGTTTGCTGATAAAGAAAACTATTTGGTATCAGCTCAGCTCCCACCAAACTTTTCCCCCAAAGAAAAGAGCAAGATAGTCAGGAAAAGTGTCCCCTTCACTTGGATTGGGGGCAATCTTTTCAAACATGGCCCAGATCAAATCTTGAGGAGGTGTGTCAAGGAAGAGGAAGTCTTTGACATCCTTCTGTCTTGTCATGATGGGCCTTGTGGAGGTCACTTTGTAGCAAAGAGGACAACATTCAAAGTGTTACAAGTAGGCTATTATTGGCCCACTCTTCATCAAGATGTGAAAATATACACTAGTCAATGTGATCGGTGCCAGAGGATGGGAAGGCCTACTCCAAGAGATGAAATGCCTCTGCAACCTCAAGTGACTTTCGAGCCATTTGACAAGTGGGGCATGGACTTCATTGGGCTTATTGACCCTCATTCAAAGCAAAAATAGTACATTATTATGTGCACTAATTATTTGACTAAGTGGGCTAAAACCAAGGCATATAAGGCAACAATAGAAGAGAAGGTGGCAGAGTTCGTAAGGGAGAATGTATTCTACAAACTTGGGTACCCTAGAGAGCTTGTCACAGACCAAGGCAACCAGTTCACCGCCAACATGATCGAAAACTTGTTCAGCCATCACAAGATCAAGCATATGACCTCCACTCCCTATCATCCACAAGCTAATGGGCAAGTGGAGGTGACCAACAAAGCACTAGAGGGAATCTTAACCAAGGTGGTGAGCAATAGTAGAAAGGATTGGGCAAAAAGGCTAGTTGAGGCCACCTGGGCCTATAATACCACATTGAAGACCACCACTAGATTGACACCCTATGAGCTGGCCTATGGGAAAAAGGCCTTGCTATCCATTGAATTTGAATATAACACATTAAGGATGGCAGCCCAACTAGATTTGGATCTTAGCAGTGAACAGAAAGAGAGATTGTTCCAATTGAATGGTTTGGATGAATTCAGAATGCAGACCCTCCTACATACAAAGGTAGTCCAACTTCAGAGGAAGATTTGGCATGATAAAAATATCAAGGAGAAGCAATTTTAGGAAGGCGATTGGGAATTGTTATATGATTCTAGGTATAAAGACTTCAAGGGAAAGTTAAGGACAAGATGGCTTGGACCTTATGTTGTGGAAAGATGCCATGATAACGATTCAGTGCAAATCAAAACCATAGATGAAGAAGCCATTCATTTTCTTGTTAATGGATACCGATTGAAAATGTACAAGAGACCTTTATCAAAACAAGAGTTCATTGATGATATCAATAAAACAGTGATGATAGTGGAGCAAGTTATAGCTCCTCCCTCATCAAATCGCTGAGGAAAAAAGGAAAAGAATAAGGACTCAGATGAAAACCTCCATGACGCACCTAAGTCCCATCTTTGGGTTGAAAACCTCTTGAGCCCCCCCCCCCCCCCCAAAAAAAAAAAAAAAAAAGAAAGAAGAGGAAAAACAACAAAAATAAAAAGAGAATAAGAATATCCCTGGGTGAAAACCTTTCTTGAGGCGCCCAGGACAAATAGCTAGGGTGAAAACCTCTCTGAGGAAGCCTAGTTGTTTTTCCAAAAAAAAAAAGTTTTTTATCATAAAATTTCCATTTGCAGGTGGGCGAGAAGGACAATTAAGGAGCAAAAGAGGATCCCAAGGAGACCCCTGCCACTCACATATTCACTTTTTTCACTCCTTTCCATGCATCCCTCTATCATTTTTCTCATTTCCGCACTCCATTTCTTCGATTTATGCAAAGACTGTGCTTTCTACAGGATCCCCTGAAAACCTACTGGATGATCTTGTAGGAATTACAGTGACCAGAGATCTTATATGAAGCAATCTAAAGGCATACGATGGACTTGTTAGGTCCCTAAAATTCACCCTTATCATGATCTAGCACTTCACCTCATCCACCATCATCATCCCTCCACTCACCATTCAAAAAAAAAAAGGATCAGTTTCAACAGTTTTTTCTTCAGTCTTCAAAGAAAAAAATGGAAAACAGAGAGTAGTAAAGAACATCACTTGCGTTTCCTCCGCTCTCCACACTCCCACTCCTTTCCATCCATGCCACCATCCTCACAATCCCAACAAGGAATATGATTAAAGAATTTTGAGGGAGAAGCAGCTACAGGACATCCTGTAGAAAATCCTATAGCAGCCTATCCCACAGAATGCCAATCATACCATAAACAAGTCTTCAGCAGGATGATCCAGAAGCTCCAAGGTAGTAGCATCAGATCTTCAACCACAGATACCTGCAAAAACAAAGAAACCATTAGCAGACAACAAGAGGAGGAAGAAGAATGGCATGCGGCAAAAATACACAGCAACACCTCTGGTCTTCAACAACTACAACATAGCATTGAAACCATAGGTAAGTATCCCACTCGCTCTCTCATATGCATCATGTAGTAAAAAATTGTAAGGGTTACGAGATAGTTGGTTTATAAGTGAAAAGGTGGCTAGTTAACTTGGCCACCTTCATTTAGTTAGCACATGCACAACCGAGTGTCCTCTCACATGTGGCTGCAGTCAACTCAAAGACAAAGAAGGAGTAGGACAAAAAGCAGTTAAACTACATATCTACGAGGTGGGAGATGATTACGAGGAGTGGGAAATGATGAGGTGGTAGTGGGTACCAATGGTCCAAAAATGGCAACGTACCCTTGCTTCCAACACACCACCTCACCCCGAATCACCATAAGAGGAAATAAAACATTGTTCCCATGCATTCATGCATTTCACCTCCCCGAAGCTCCCTCACTCAAGTCACTATCATAACCCAAGCAACCCATGGGAAGCAAAGATCCATCGTTCACTACACAGGAATTCCTATAGGAGCATGCACAAGACTTCCTACATGATACAGAGACTGCCTACAGGATACATAGAGAGTATCTATAGGATTGGCGGAGAGGAGTTCAGAAGGGATATCGCAGGAGTTGGCCACTGCAACCAGTCAAAAGAGGTAGGCTCTAAAATTACATTCCCCTTTGCATGTAAATGAACCAAGGATACTCTAAATTTGAGTGAATTTAGCAACTGTGTGAAGGGAATTAAATAAATAGTGATCTTTGTTTTGCTCCTACATTTAAAAAATTGTTTCAACCCTCTCATTTTCTCCTCAAGCTTCACTAGCAAGATGATAGGAGGGTTTAATAGGAGAGAGCCCACAAACACTGTGAGAATCCAACAACACCCTTAAGTGCTTGAAATCTTCACAAGATATAATTGGATGGGGTTTTTCAAAAATTTCAGAGGGTATGGTGATGAGGTGGCTCAAGAATTTTCTTTCTCCCTCACTCCACACACCAGAATCCATGCCACTGTTGTAATAAAGGGCCACTATAGATCTCACCCCTGATCTCATAAGCAGGGTCACCACACTTCCCCTAGGAATCCCATGGAGAAAAGAAGACAAAGGATATAGCCAGGTTCCCAAAAGAAAATTCTTTTTATAAGGTGAGGAACCCACTGAGGACAAAAATGGAGTAAGGAGGGAAAGTCTGTCATATCCATGGAGTGAGGTAGCCTACCAACCAATCAAATACATTTCATGTGAGGGTAGATATAGTGTTATCTATGGCTATCATTTCATGATCCTTGAAGAATAATATTTGGAGTAGAAACACCCCCTCATCAAAGGCTCAACATACCATATTTCTTGCTTCAATCACTCATAGATTCAAGCATCAAAGTGAAGGAGGAGAATTCCCAACAATTAGCTCACCATTATTTGATTAGGATCCTCATTGAAGATGCCCTCCAAAACCTCAGAACCCCTATAACATAGTCAGTTTTTAGAGACATGCCAGCATAGGATGACATCAAAGCTCTCACTTATGATGTTAGTCCTACTGTTAGTGAAAATGAAGTAAAACAGGAAGAGGAAGATACAGAGCAAGATAAGGATGAGATGGACAAAGAAGGAGCTAACATAGAGGAAAGTGATGAAGATGAAGAAGAAGAGGGAGAAGAGAAGGAGGATGATGAAGAAACAGAGGAGAAAATTAAGGAGGAAACTGATAGAGATGATGAAGATCTACAAGAAGAAGAGGACATGAAAGACAGAGAGGAAGAAGGCAATAGAACAGAGGGGATAGAACATAAGGAGGAGTCACCTAGGGTGTCTCCAGAGGCCATTGAGAGAGAGGCAATAGCTGCCCTCACTGCTCTCAGCACCCCAATCAAGCAAAAAACGAAAGGGCAGAGGCAGACCCCACTATATTTCAGGACAAGAAAGAGCACAAGAATAAGACAGGGGAAGCCAAAAAATCAACCAATATTCCTATTGAGATTGAATATTCCTCTACACGAAAAGACAAAATGCCTTCCCCTAAGTCCTCTATCACCTCTGTAAGGAGGCCTACTACTATATCAACTTCCTCAAAGGGTAAGGATACCTTACAAGATCCACAAGAAAATCAACAGGAGGAAAAAACAATCCTACAGGAAACTCTACTGAATCTATAAGAGGCATGGAAATTGGAAAGAAAGGTAGGGGAGCAGCAAGAAGCTAAAGAGGAAAACCCAGAGACAAAAGAACCCAACCCCCAACCTAACTTGGACTCTTATTACCAGTTTATTGAAGGAGGCAGGTTCATACCTCAAAAATTTTCCATCCCACTGTTCTTCGAGCTTGAGAAGGAGAGGGCCAGAACTCACTGATGGATGCAGATGACCAAATCAAAGGGGGTGGAAGACATTGGGCACATGGAGGAGAAACTAAAAGAAATGAGCAGAGAGCTAAGTGGCTTAAGTGACATAGAAGCCATAGTGAGAAATCAACTAGAGACAAAAAATGCATGGCTGAGGGGACAACTGTAGAAAAGAGGGAACCAATTAGCATGTATGGCTAGCCTCTCCTTGGAGGAGATCCAATGTAGCATGCTAGCTAAATCTTATGCTCTCTACCTCAAAGAACAATGGCTACAATTTTAGATTAAGACACTAGCACAGAGGGGAACCATGCCATTTTAGGACTATAGGCAGTTTATTAATCTTTGTGATCAAAGTACACTAGAGGTTAGGGCCAAAATGGCTGAATTTTATTTGCACAACATGGCCCTCATAGACATGAATGTTTGTGACCCATATGCCAAGCTAGGAGATCTACAATTAATGGATTTGGCATCATGGATGAACCATGAGGAGTCAAGAGCTGCAGAGATTAAAAGGATATTAGCAAGAGAGCAAATTGAACCTCTTTTGATTAGAGCTGAACAATCAAATCCCATGGCCCTCATCAGTACCCATAATTTGATTGCAAATGATCCTTAGTTGGCACCTAGATATCTTGCTGCCCAAGAGCAAGAAATTTCACATTTTGAGGACATGTTTAAGCTGCTAGGAGATGATAGTATACATTCTTGCCTAAGGAGATGGAACACACTCCCATATAGCTTAAAGATAAGAGAATATCACTCCCCTCAAAGGTTGAGAGAGGAACTCAACATGACACCTATGTATAAGCAACCTATGCAAAGGTTGAAGGTCAATTAGATAGGCCTGAAACTCAGCCCACCACTACCCTTGGGGATGCTAGAAGGGAGAAAAGGAGAAGAAGAAAAGAGGCAATGGGAACAGGTAGAAAAGAAAGCATACTTCTATGAACAAGAAGACGAGACCACAATAGAGGCATGGGATGTCAGAGAGGCTACCAGAGCCATGAATGATATGGATATTGACTAAGTTGCTCAGACAATGAGCAATACTTTCAGTAGGGGGTGATGATGAGCCTCATCATTAGGTAATTATATGGGCCTTAATTCACCTCCTAGCTTAGTCAAACCAACTATTCTCATAACTTAATGCATACTTTTCATTATATTTTGTTTATGAGATTAGTTAGAGTTGGATATTTTGCTATATGGTATAATGTGCATTTAATGCAAGATTAAAGGAGAAAAACAAGGAATTTTGGCAAAGACCAAGGTCAAAATCGAATGGGATAAGGGAGAGGGATTATAGGAGGTAAATCCTCCTCATTTACTACCCCTCCATTGAAATATTGCTCGATCAGCTCGGAGTGAAAACAACCAAATCGTGAGGAATAGAAGGAAGCTGAGCAAGCGAAAGTCAAAGCACCAGTTTATCTCGAGTTTGGGAGCCGAGCCTCCCTTATTTTAAGGAATTCATTAGAGACCTCAAATGTATAAGTAGACAGGCCTAGGACCTTAGTAGGATTCGGATTTTTATTGTAAAACTCTACTCTATTTTTGAGCTGCAAGACTTGTGACAATTTTTTTGATGTAATCTGTTGTTTTGGTAATAAGAATGAGGTTTTTTTTTGATCCAGCACTGAGTTAACTCAGAGGGCTGAAGCTCTTGGGTTAGGGCCCAACCCTAGCAACCAAGGCTCCTCTTTATTGTAAATGTATGCTAGTGTAGATTCATAGCTTATTTGTTCATTTGCGTAGTAGATGCATTTCCGTTACAACAATGATTGGTTGTGTGATAGTTTTCTTCCATTTGTGCCTTCTTTCAAGTAGCAGGTTAGCAAGGAGAAAAAGGATCACCACAAAGTTGTCAGCAGGTGTCTCAGCCTCACTTCCTCCCTCTGGGACCATGACTTGAGGAAGGGACCCTTCAACAACCCCAGAAACACAGATTTCTAGTTCTTGTATGAGCTTTGGAGTTTGTTGTATTTGATTCAGTATTTGGTTCATGTTGCAAGGCATATTTAATTTTCATCTTTTTCCATCTCCATTTCTGCAATAAGATATCACTCTTCATTTCATTCCCTTCAACAACTTTCTTCATGCATAATATAGGCAATTGATTCATGCTTTTCTAGTTTATGAAAATATATCTTGTTGCATAGTTGTTGGAAGACACACATGTTTTAAGCAGAGAAGGTACTTCATGAGGAGACCAAGACTTTCATCACCAACAACCACCTTCCACTTCATCCACCTTAGCCATCCCTTCTTTCACCATCATGTCACACGGAATGAGTCGATTTTGCGGACAAGCTCGACCTTCCTAGTATCTAAATATATCTAGTGACAAGCAAACCAATCAAAAACTATCTTTCTCTAAATATGTAATTAAAAACAAAGGCAAACAAGTGTTTTAGGCCTACCTTGGGTCCAATGCAATTTTGTGGAAGCCTCGCTCCTTGCTCCAAATGAGCTTCCTTGAAGTGTAATTTTGCAAACACAAACAATAAAACCAAATTAAATAGCACCTGAAAAGCCAATATCATAAAGCATATTCATCATAATGATCAAGGAGATTATGAAACAAACCACATAAGACAATTTGTTGAGAAAAATGAATCTGATTGTATTAATTCAAATGAAGAAGAACTTTACAACCTGTGCCTTGATGCCGTACAAGCTCCTCCCAGGGTCCGACAAGAAGTCTCCTCTAATTTGACAAGTTTCACTCACTTCCCAATGAAACCAAAAGGTATGTGATCTCTCCTCTCAAGTTTAACTAGGAAGTCCCAATTCCATCAGCATTTACCCTCAAAATGTTCAGCTTCTAACCTCTCTAGCAATTGACCCAATGCCTTAATTTATAGTGCAATGGAGGGAAGTTACTAGGTCCTCCTTCAAAGGGATAAAGCCCTCCTTCAAAGGGATAGCTCCTCCTATAAAGGGATTAGCTCCTTCTCTTTTGGGATGCATGAACCACCTTGGAGCGAACAATCCACGTCAAAATCCTTCTAGAAACATCTAGAATTAACCCAAAAGTGAGTTTTTTTAGGATAAA